>VYZQ01003674.1:10307-36755 GCA_013400655.1 Mystacornis crossleyi
GTACCAAAAAGGACCGCACAGAGAAGCTTGCCATTAAAGACCAAACATGAATATGGATACAAGAGACTGATATTACACAAGATAGTAAGGCCTGTGTTGTTTCTCCTCACTTGGCACTTTCTGCCTTTGCCAAACAGAGACGTTCAGAAGTTGAAATTTTTTCTTTCCAAAAAGCTTGTTGACAAGACTATTAATATCTTAACAGCCCAAGTAACTTTTTTTTTTAATTAAAATGTGATATGGTGTAATAAACACTGTCTTAACACAGACATTCCACTACTACAGCCAGAGCAGCCTGTGCAATTAAAATTGTATTGCTCTTCCTTCAGTATTTTTTGCAACCTGATTACCAATTCAGCTAGTGCTGTGTGACAGGTGAGTTTGTTATGGCTTATCATACTGTGAAGTTGGTGACGAAAATAAACCAGATGCAAGTATATTCTGCTTAAGTTCAGCATGTCATTTAACATTTTTCATCTATAGAATCTAAACAGAACTAAGGATCAGTTTAGACAGAAATGACATCCTCGTTACTTGAGCTTCTCTTGCTGCACATTATTAGATATTTTGTATCTCAGCATAATTATCTCCACCTGAGAGGGAAAACCTTCACTGCATCACACAGGCATGCTGTAAAGAACATGTAAGGGATAGAAGGAAAGAGCAGTTGATTGATGAAAAGAAGTATTGCCTGGGATAAGCAGTATATACAAGCACTATTAGTGCTATAAGACTACAAAATATTGATTTATACTGCTCCTATTTGCAGAAGTGCTATGTCAGATCTTACTGTCCTCGGGAAAGTGAGGAATATGTGATAGATACCATAAGCAAGAAAATATTTGCTTGCTTTTGTTAACCAAAAAATCTAGGAGTTAGGGATATGTACTTCTCTGTAAACTATGAAGGCAAGTGGATTAAAACTGTCAGAGTGAGTAGCCTGCAGTTGCTAGTTATGTCTTTTAAAGGACACTAAGGGTAAATTTACCATGAATAATCTTTCCAGTGATTCAATCCTACCCCCTTCTCCACTAGAACAAACCAGAACATTATGTATGCAGTGAGCTTCACAGTATTAATAGTAAAGTGTATGATACCACAATTTAACAGCAGAAAGGAAGAATGTCTGGTGTCGAAGCTAAAATTCAAGCTATAGCATGCCCACCTGGTCGCAGAAGAGAAAGTGCAGTGACATGTTTCACCCACCCAGCGAGTGCAATTTATCCTGCCATTGCCTCTGCCATCCTCTCCTCTATCCACTTTGTAGCTGGGGGAAACATTGAAGAACTGTGAAAAGGAGTGCCCTTTGGCACCTGGAGGCTGACCATCCCTTCTTCATATTCTGCCTACTTTCCAATATTTCTCACACCTACAACCACAAAGAAAATCATTAAGAAAGGAGAGTAACAGTCCTGTTTATTTCACCCAACAAGGTTATTTCAGAACATATTTCAGAACAGTTTTATATGACAATGGTAGGGTGCTGGGGGAAGAATTTCTGCAGGTGGAGATACCAATAGAGGCTCTTGCTCTACTACCCTAAACCCTTTCACAATATGCTGGATTTGTTTTTTTCAGAACTTTGAACACCTGTGAGCATATTCTGCTCTATTGCCTTCCTAGTAATGGGAACAGCAATAAAGGGGAAACTGTGTAGAGAACTGACAAGTACAAGTCACTAAGTGCTAAGTGGAATGCAGAAAGGTTCTTTGGCAAAGTGAAAAAGGCAGTTGGGAAGTGGTAGAAAAAGGATGGAGGCAAAGAAATATTGTGCAATAAAATAATAAAATATCCAATCGTAATTAATTTTATCTAGAGATTCTGCATTCCCGTCATCCATTTTATCACATTTGTCCTACTTTTAAAACAGCTTATTTAAGAAAATGGTACACATCTCAACCTTTGTTAGCAAAATTACTAATTACGACTAAGTCCAAGAATTATCAGGTAAGAGATCCATTTTTTGAACTGGGCATAGTTCTAGGAAATACCCGTCTTTTATAGAAAACTGAAAATTCAGTGGAACAAATGCAAAGATGTCTGTGCCTTGAAGACAAGATAACTTTATGCTGTCTCATGGTAGTGTGCTGCAGAACAGAAATCGATTAGCAGATTCTCGAACAATAACATGACAGTTTAGCTTGTAAAAGACAATTGCTTTTAACCAATTTAACTTCAAAGATGAAGAAAATTACTGAGTATAAATAAACTTAAAAGCCTTTAGAGAGAAGTAACATATAAATATGCTATAAACATATACACCTCACATGTCAAATCCAGTTTAGTCTGCATTCCACTGAGGTTCAGGAGACCATAGATGAATGTTCCAGAAGCAGAACAGACTTGGCCACCAATGAATGAAGGCTGACATGTCATTCCATTGCAAAGGGATAGCTGAGAGGTAATAATAGATTACAAGATGAACAGGGAATCTCTGTATGTTTCTAGAGTGCATAGGAGCTTTAGGAGAACAGGAGAACACCAGGAAGAAGTAAATGATATACATTTTTTGATTACATCCCAGCAACTGTTATTTCATTCAGTTCTGAAGTCTAAAGTTGGAAAGATTTTGAATAAATTGGAAAGGATTCAAAACAGGTAGAAGAAGGAATATGGCAAAAAGTGAGAGAGGAGGGAGAGAGAGTGTTGAGATGCTCAGTTAAAAATCCAACATGTGAACAAAATATTTCCATCAAGAAATATAGATTAGTCAGGTATCAAAATGTTTTGTGAGATATCTAAAAATGACTGTTGGAGGAATAAGACAGGAATAGACCTCAGGTGCTGGCAAGGGTCTCCCTGAGTGATATCCCCTTTTGCTCCTGGCAGGGGAGGACGATTGTGCCNAGCTTCTAATATTGATGATAATAAACACAACTTGACCTATATGGGAGATCACAGAGATTCATTTTATACCAATTACAAGTCATTAATGAATCATGAAACTGTAACCCAGCAATCAGGTTGCAGTGGTTTAAAAAAAGAGATAATTCTTCAAGATAACAGTGACAAAAGTTTGTGTGTATTCTTTTAGGCTGTGGCAAATGAAAGAAAGTTGATCTTTCAAATTTCTCCTTTGCTATGTTAATAAGTAGGAGTATAGTAATTTTTTTATTTGATTACATATGTATAACTTTGATACAGCACATAAGGAACTAATTTTAGATGGAATAGGATAATACAACATATTTGTGTTGGGAAAAATGTGCTTTCTCCTACCTTGTTTAATCCTTAGTATTGAAGAAAGGAACCTTGTGGGGAGGTTAAACAAAAAATTTTGTCTCTAAAATTCTTTTAATTCACCTCTGTAATGTTCTTTGTCTTGTTGTTGTATCTTTACCAATGAGATGTCATCACTTAGCTCTGGCAGCTAAGTGTTGCAGTAAATTCAAGAAAGTACTGCTTTGTTTTGTGTTTTGTTATGACAGTACATTTCAACTATGTAGTGTACTTTCATAAAGTTGTGAGTTTAGTTCATGTCTACCAATCTCATCGTTCAGCTAAGTCACAACAATCCTGGACAAACGAAATTCCCTTCTTTGACTGGGGGAGTTTTCCCAGCTTGATGCCATGAACCGTTATATGTAGCAGTTATCTTCAATTAGTTAAAGCCAAAGGGAAATAAAGTAGATTGTGAAGGAACTTCAGAGATCTACAGCTGTAGAAGTGAGAACCATTAATGTTACAACGTGTAAATACCAGGCCAGCAAGGATTATAAAAGTTAATCTTGTTGACTTAAATCTTTAATACTTGGATCAGACTGCCACAATGCCTTTGCCATTTGATTAGTGTTTGTTACAAGTAGGGAGAATTTGTTATATGGAGTACATAATGGGCAATAATGTCAAAGAGCAATGCCTTATGGGTTGAATAAATTACTGAGCTATTAAATATATGGTCTATTAAGACACCAAATGAGTTTGTAGAATTCTGCTAAAGTAAATTAAAAGAGTCAATATATATAGAAACAAGCTAATTAGTGGAACTGATGAAGGTGCCAGTGAAATAGGCGGGTATGTAATATATTATGGATGTAAGGCTATACACTACTGTGTAACAGTGTCTCGTACTATTTTAAGAGGGCTCACTCTATATGAACCATGTTATAACACATTGACATTAAGAGATTAACAAAAAAATGTAGTCAAAGTGTATTTTTTGTAGTGAAAAGTAATATCAGTTCTAATTATACAAATTGGTGCATATACAGCATGGACAAAGCATGCTGATATGCCACTTTAATGGTGACACTGTTCCTACTGTTATGTGAAAAACCTGAAATTGTACATGCACAGACAGGTGTCCCCTTCACCTTCACATCTGGAGTGCTGTGTCCAGTTTCGTGCTCTATGGGACAAGGAATATATAGCCTTAATGTAGTGCATCCAGCACAGAGCCACAAAGGTGATGAAAGGATTGGAACATCTGCTCTGTGAGGAAGCATCTCTCTGTCTGAGAGCTGGGACTTGTTGAAGAGGGGTCAGGGGTATCTCATAGATGTGTGTAAGTACCTGATAGGAGGGGATGAAGCAGAAACCAGCCCCTTNCAGCCCCTTCTCGGTATGCCCACTGGCATGACAACAGGCAATGGGAGCGTATGGAAACACACCCTTGGAGATATTCAAAACCTGACTGGAAATGGTCAAACGGTGACCATTTGATTCAAACCAGCTTGTTTATGTGAACTATATAAGTTCCTATTCCCTCTTGAAAAGAATTCTTATTTGAATGGCAATTATAGTTTTAGATTAGGACTTCATAAAGTTTTGCATGTGTGCTGAACAACTTTCTTGCAGTTTTTTTCCTTCCTTAATATTGTGAATGTCCAACAGACATTCAGTTGAATCAATANATCTTAGTATTATACTACACTGTTCCCTGTACCATTAAACCAGGACCCCAGAGCTAATTATATGGACCACTGGATTTTTGAATTTTTTTTTTTCTTTGAAAACAAAAAAAATCCCACACTATTTTTATTCCATTATACCCCACACTCGCGTTGAAACCACTGTTAAAGACACTCTATTTGTAATGGAGACTGAAAAAAATATCAGCTATGAGTTACCTGATCTTGTTCTGGGTTTACCTTGTTTGTGACTTGCTGTCCTGTGTGNTGTAGTCAAAGTGTATTTTTTGTAGTGAAAAGTAATATCAGTTCTAATTATACAAATTGGTGCATATACAGCATGGACAAAGCATGCTGATATGCCACTTTAATGGTGACACTGTTCCTACTGTTATGTGAAAAACCTGAAATTGTACATGCACAGACAGGTGTCCCCTTCACCTTCACATCTGGAGTGCTGTGTCCAGTTTCGTGCTCTATGGGACAAGGAATATATAGCCTTAATGTAGTGCATCCAGCACAGAGCCACAAAGGTGATGAAAGGATTGGAACATCTGCTCTGTGAGGAAGCATCTCTCTGTCTGAGAGCTGGGACTTGTTGAAGAGGGGTCAGGGGTATCTCATAGATGTGTGTAAGTACCTGATAGGAGGGGATGAAGCAGAAACCAGCCCCTTCTCGGTATGCCCACTGGCATGACAACAGGCAATGGGAGCGTATGGAAACACACCCTTGGAGATATTCAAAACCTGACTGGAAATGGTCAAACGGTGACCATTTGATTCAAACCAGCTTGTTTATGTGAACTATATAAGTTCCTATTCCCTCTTGAAAAGAATTCTTATTTGAATGGCAATTATAGTTTTAGATTAGGACTTCATAAAGTTTTGCATGTGTGCTGAACAACTTTCTTGCAGTTTTTTTCCTTCCTTAATATTGTGAATGTCCAACAGACATTCAGTTGAATCAATATGTGAGGTTTTAATAATTTTAATCAAATATTTTTTCTTAGAATTGTTTTATGCTTTATACTATTCAGTGTCTACTGCTAATTTTCTTTATAATTCAGTGTGACAAAATAATTTCTTTAAAGTATAATTAAGATTTTCCACAGTAAACATTTCAGTCTGGTTAATTAATGAAGAGCTGATCTCCATACACTCCTCAACATGACTGAAAATCAAAGGTTGGCATTGCCCAACAGGCTTATTCACGTTATATNCTTGTTTGTGACTTGCTGTCCTGTGTGAAGGGACAGGGCCTTTGCTCTGAGAGTGCAGGAGCACACTAAGTACTAAAGGGTTAAAAGTAGGAGTGGGGCAGCAGAAGGCATCCCACCAAAAATGATGATACCTTCAGGCATCCTGGCTGCCCCGTAAGGAGTTGGGGGCTGCAGTGACCAGTAGTGTAGTAGAGAATTAGAAAGGTCCCTGCAGAAGGATTGTCCTGAGCAAAGCTAACAGAAAAACTTTCAGGAAAACGTAAGTTTTGTACTAGAAATATCAGATGACTTTGAGCCTCAGGGGTCTAACATGATTCAGCTGAGACACAGGTGTGCTTCTGATATAATCAGCAAGTGCCTGAAGACAAGGCACCCCAAACCTACCTTGGCCCTGCAACTGAAACAGTGTATCTGTTCATGGCACACCAGGATTTATGGCTCCAGGATATGTTTGCCAAATTTTATGTAGTAACTTCATGGAAATCTTTGGATTCAACTGTCACTTGAATTGTCTCTGAGGAGCATGAATATTCATAAGAATAATGCACTAATGTGTCTTTGTGTGTATGAAATGAATGTAGAATACAAATAATATTCATTTATTGGCGAAATGCTGCACTAAAAACTGCATTTACAGCTGTCTTATGAACTAATCATTACAGTCCTTCAAAGGACAGCATTACTCTAATGATTTTCTTAGATATATTTGTATATCTAAAGTTAAGCAAGGGGTTTTCAAATACTTTCAATTGTAAAGTTTACAGAAATGCACTGTTTTTTTAAGAATACTTGTTTGGGGCTTTTTTGCATGATTATTAACTGCTCTTGTGAAATGAAGCCACTACCTTTCATGCAATTCTATCTGAAGCAGCTGTGATTATTAGTCTTCTTTCAACAGTAATAGAATTAATTCAGACTAAACAATTAATTAAACCAAAATTAGACTTTTTTCATGAATTTTTAGGGAATCGTAATTGCTTTTTATCAATATGTTTTCTTGAATATGTTATGTAGTTACTGGAACAAAGAAGAAACTAAATACTTGTAAGTTTATCTACCTTTCTTTTGATCATTTACTGTTTATTCTTAGTAATATTTTTAAAAAATGCAGTGGATATATTCTGCTTCTTAGCTAATAAATAGTTATTTTGTTAAAAGGAAATGAAAATTAAAAAAGAAATGAAAAATCTGTGTGATAAATCCATGATGATTGATTTCTTTTGAACTTGAATAAGACTTATCTGTTGCCTTTATTTATTACTAGGGTTGTGCCAGTGTTCTGGTCGCCTGTAATGTACTACTTTGTAAGTAAATCAGCTTATTCATTCTTAGATAATTATTAATATTTTTTAACTAGTCCTAATTCCAGTTTGGAAATTATGTCTGGTTTTGTGGCTGGATGGATTATTTCTTGACCTTTGAAAATTTTCTGAACCTTGGCTCAGAATGAACACCTCCAGGCAACAACATGCAACAATCATTTAAATGACTTTGATACTTACAGAGTATTATTTTAGTTTAATAAATATGAGAATGAGATAGAGACACACACACAAGTCCGTATAGGACATCCCTAATGGTTTATATAGGAAGATAATTGTCCCAGCTTGGGACAAATTCAGAGGAACGCCCGAAATGAACGTTCTCTGATAGAAGGTAGATTAGAGCCACCCCTCCCCACCAGGTTCGGAAAGAAATTCCTGGGAGGAAAGTGAAGAAAAGTTATTTATTTAACAAGCAGAGGGCACGCAGGCACGGAAAAAAAGAATAACGCTAAATAATAAAACCTCTTGCTGTGGAGACAACCTGGGTAGATTTGAGAGTCCTTTGTGGGTGTGGCTTTCTCCTCTCCGGAGCTGGGGTTTGGCGTGGGCCCCTCTGGGCCTCACGGATGATGTTCTGGTGTTGCTGAACAGTCCAGAAGAGAAGAAGAAAAACTAAAGTCCCAGGGAAAAACTTTCTTGCCTCAGCCAGCAAACTGGCTAAAAAGCATGCAGTTTTAACTCTCAGTCTCTCTCCTGAAAAAGGGAGCCAAGACCTGGGAAAAGTAGGAAGGTGCTTTCCTCCACACCACTGCCACAGGAACGCAGGGGTGTGGAGTGTCCTTAGGTACAAACTGCCTCTGAAGAATTTGCATGCTTGCTTGGCAAAGAAATAAAATGATAAATTGATAATTTGTCTAACAAACTATTTGGTGTGCATAAACAGTATAATATCCTGTACTCTTCCTTCCTCCTGAATCATCTTGTATATTCAGAAACTTAATTGCCTACTGGCATTATAAAGGAGGATCTTGGCCATGCAACCCATTTTCATTGAGACTGAGTTGCTTAATATATTCTGTAGGAGTGATTCCCATGTGCTGAAGTCCTTTATGATAGAAGGAAGCATAAATACTGTGTTAGATTTTGAAAGATCAACTCTTCCATCTTTGTGATGATAAAGTGTTAATAACACTGTATTCAGGTAATAATATTACATCATGTGAAGTATATTAACTGAAAAAGTGCATGCAACTTCTACATGAAGACCTAAGCATGTACAATTTGAAGGCGGTATGGAGCTCATTTGAGAATATCACTTGAGAGGAAGCAGAGACATTATTCAGGACAGGTAAATACAACCTTTCTACATTCAGGTCCTAGAGGTGTAAATGTGATTATAATATGTGATTCTGAATTCTCTGTAGGTATATTTACTAGTTTTTCCGACATAATTTGCACAGTCTTCTTTTTACTTTTCTCCTCATAGGATAAGCTTTCTTCTTCTCAATGTGATGTGAAACAATTTATACTCTGGTCCCAATGACAATTCACTGTTATAGCAGCATATACTTTTCACCATGAGTTGAACATGCAGAATCCTCTCCATGTAATTTAATGAGCCCCTCTGCCTTTGGGTCCCATGGAGTTTTCCTCTGCCAGTTGCTGATTAAAGCTTTTCTGGCTGAATGAGAGAAAAACCGACTAATTATAATAATATAATAATTTTGTCTTTTAGGTTTTACAGAAACTGTCTGGAATAATTTCCTGGTTGCTAATGATCCTTAATAGAGCAGATGGAATTCTCCAGTCTGAGCAGAAGCTACAAAAGAGTCTCTGAGGTTTATGATGTGTCATTTGGTCCACATCCGGCAGAGTAAGCCAGAATAAATCTTAAAAAAAAGAATGTTGAGGGGCTTTGATTCTATTCCTGAGCTATTCCCTATATAACATGTGTTGTGTTGCTAATTTGCTGACTTGGAAACACCAGCAAGGAATTATATTGGGAGTTTTAAATTTTAAGCACTGCAATATTAAAGAGGTGGCATGCTGAGATACAAAATCTAAAAAAAAAAAAGTAGAAAATCTCCATCTAAAATGCAGTTTTAATGCACTCTAAGGGCTAATACCCAAAATCACTCCAGAAGCCAGCTGTCTGATTAAAATTGCTGGTCCAGACCTTTGTAAATAGCTGAAATTGCTTTATATTAAAAAAAATAAAATAACAAAACTCATTTGGCAAATTCTGACACTTCCAAAAATTATGACCTCTAAACCTTTGTAGGTCATAATCCATCACTGAATGTAGACCCAGATTCTCAGTCTGTGTCTGCCGTGTTAGGTACCTAGATGCTTAGACATCATCCATAATAGAACCTCTATGAAGTTGTTCTGTTTTTAAAGACCCATGAAGCTAACTTCCCTAGGCAGCTGCTTTTCATTGTCTAGTCCCACAAGCTACACAAACTTTCTTCGGGGCATCAAAGAAATCTTGAAGATCAAGCCTTCAAATCATGAAGAGATATCTCAAAATTGGTATTTCTGCTCCATCTGGACAGACCCTGTAGGCAAGCTTACCACACACACAAAAAATGCATTTGATGATGGGATCTTTCATGTAATATTTGAGATGCTGATAGTCAAATCTTTGTTATATAAACCTGACTTAGGGCTCTGATACTCTGACAAACAAGCCTCCTGGTCATGAGGGTATTGGCTATTGATGCATCTTAACCAACACTTCCCTTTCAGCCATCTCCAAACATATCAGCAGTTACTGATGTATTGAACCAAACAGAGAGCCCAAGACTGTACTTTTTCATGTGATTGACGATCCTCAGAGTAAAAAAAAACTTTTCTTCTGCTCAGATAGAACATGTATTTTCACAAACGTGTTTTCATTTGTTCCTGCTGCTTTTTGTCCTTCCAATAGGTACCAATGAGAAGAGTCTGATTTCCTTTTCCTTTCTGATTTCCTTCCCTCCCATCAGGCAGTTGCACAAATTGATAAGATCCCCCTGACCTTGCTTGTTGTGAAGTTGGACATTCCCAGCTCCCTCAGCCTTTCCTCATGTGAGAGATGCTCCAGTCCCTGCATTAGCTTTGTGGCCTTGTGCTGGGCTTGCCCTAATGTGTGCATATACTTACTGTGCTGGGGACACCCCAGATGCAACCACATTAGGGCTGAGGGGATGGATCCCCTTCCCTGACTTACTGGCAATGCTCTGCTTAATGCAGCCCAGAAGGCTGTTGGTCTTTTTTGTCACTTATGGCCAGTTGTCCACCAAGATCCAGAAAGGTCTTTCACAGATCTTCTTTCCTAGTGGTCAGGGCCCAGCATGCATAGCCACATAGGTTAATCTCTCCACAGGTGCAAGACATTTCATTTACCCTTGCTGAACATCATGAGAGTTGTCTCTTCCCAGTTTTCCAGACTATCCAAGTCACTTTGAAAATCAGCACAACCATCTAGTGCTCCTCCTACTTTTTTATCATCTACAAACTTGCTGGGGGTGTATTCTGTTCCATAGCACAGGTCCTTAATGAAGGTACTGCACAGTACTGGATGCAGTACCGACCCCCTGGTACACCGCATGGCTTGCCCCCAGCTGCGCTTTGTACCAGTGACCACAGTCTTCTGGACCTGGGTTTTCAGAAAGTTTTCAGTCTACTTCACTGTCCACTTATGTAACCCATACTTTGTTTATGATGATTGTTAAGTGAGACAGTGGCAAATGGATGGAGGCAGTGTCAAAGCCTTTACCAGGCTCAAGGTAATCAACATGCACTGTTCTCCCTTCATACACCAATCTATTCACCTCATCATAGAAGGCTTTCTGGTTGGTCAAGCATGAATTTACCTTCATAAATTCACGATTTTGCTGTGCTCTACAAATCAGTGATGTAGATTTATGAGGATTTTTAAAGTACGTCTTTTCACAAGGAAATTACTTAAGTATTTCTGATACTGAACATCTGCAATGGTTTCCATCAGGGGAGAAATGGAGACTATAGAGTCCACAATAACATCTTCTCTTGTCCCCTGCCCAGAGGCAGGACCCTGCAGCACATAAACCTTTAGTCTGGCCTTTTTTGTGTTCTTATACATTTAAAGAGCCACCTAGTGTTTTCCTTATAGTATTCCTTAATCCAATTTCATTTAGTTAGAAATTATTAAAAAAAGCTTTTATATTAGGAAAAAACCTGATTCACTACATCTTATTCTTGAATAAAGTACTTTTTCCACCCATCAACCATTAAAAATTTTCTAATAATGAATTAAAATATATTCAAGGCTGAAAACTTGCATGGTTTTCAAATGTGTGTCTGGTAACAGCTGATATCCTTAGCCAGAGTAATCAAGGCTTATAATGGAGATGTTAATGAGCCCTGAATATAGCAGAGCAAATTGAAGAGTCAACTGTTATAGAAGGCAAAGTTAAAATACCATACCTGAGTAAGCTTTATGCTTCTTCAATACCTCTCTGATAACAAATCTTAAGTCATAAACGCTTTCAGAAGAAAGGATTTTGAAAATATTTGCTGTATGCAGAAAGTTTCTCTTTAAAATTTGTTTTGTGTGCTAGTGTTCTGAAGTAATATCACGGTGTCGTGGTTTGACACAGCTGAGCATCAAGCACACGAATTCCTGCTGTAATTTAGCAGAGAAGGGAAAAAAATAAAACTTCATTTTGTATGGTACAATTAGGATTATTGAGGAAAATGGGAGAACTGGAAAGCAAAACAGGCCCACACTTGAGAAATTATAGTATAAAGGAGATTTATTAATAACAAAATTAAAAGTAAAAAGAAATAATAAGAAATGAAAGCAAACTCAAACTCCCCTCTCTTCCAGCAGCCCCTCCTTCCCACCAAACCAGCACAAGACAAAAAAAGCAAAACATGGAATTTGGTCAGTGTTGCAGTGGGGTGGCTGCAACCTTCCATGGGAGACAGCCTTGGCCCATGGAAGAATCAAGGAGACGATATTTGATAGATGTTTTCAGATTTTATTCTCCCAGCCGCACATGGCCGGAGCCCGGCAGGGACTCCAACAGCGACCTGCCCTCTAGAACACCCCCCTCCGGAGTGCCCTGGACACCCCCTTAAGTACAGAACTCCCGCGGGCTACATTCAAACTGACCAATAGGGGACAGGATTTTGGGTACACATGACCAGGGGGACAGAGAGTGAGAAACCCCATGCCCCACGCATCCACTCATGCCCATCCCCCCCACGGGGGGCACCTCTTCAGTCAGTGCTACATTTCTTAAGAGTCTCTCTGCTTAAGGAAGAGGGTTTCTTCTGCTATGCCATGGGTTCTTTCCCATGGGAGACAGTTCTCTATGAACTTCCCCAGCCTGGTTCCAAACTGTCACAGGCAGCAGCCCCACTCGAATCTGCTGCAGTGAAAAACTCCCACGGTTCAGCAGTCTTTCATTACTGCCAGCATGGGCCATAGTAGTCCATGGGGTTTCAGTTTTTAAAGATGAGCTATTTTCAGCCTGAAATCAATGGCTTTCTTCTTCAAATCTCTAAAAGCCTTTCACAGCTTCTATGTAACCTGGGCATAGGCATTTTCTTATCTTCACAGGCCATGCGTGGATTCCCTGTTCTCCCCATGCACTTCAAATGGATTAAAGAGACAAACAGTTTGTAATATTACAGTTTTTAACACAGCTTGCAAGAGGTATTTAAGTTTTGCCCTGGAAACGCCTCCACCCTCTTTTTCCCGACACCATCTGGGCTCCCTCCCATGTGACTTACTTCCCCTTTCTTCCTAACCTTGGACTCACCCATGTTCTTCTCCCTCATGTGACTTCCTTTACTTTTCTTTCTTGCTGATTTGGAAGAAAAGGTGACCTCATCAGCTGCGTATGATGTTCTTTTCACTTTGGTGCAAGCTGTGCTGGCTGCAGAAAGAATCCACTGGCTCCACCAGTTCCATGTGGGGCTGCACGGGCCGTGTGGAGGGGAAGGGGGGCCCACTGGTCCCCAGAAGCTGCGCTGGGTGGTTTTAGCTGTGTGGCAGCCCATGGCTGTTTCTAGCTGCCGGCGGCTGTGTGACGGTTCCCCCCAGCATCCCGAGCCTGGGCCCATTTCCCCCCCACCTCCTCCGTGTGAAAGCAGGTACAAAAGGCCAAATTCCCACCCTGTGCCTCTTTTAAATATGCAAAATCGCAGAAGCGCTATTGGCTTAGCAACTTGTCCATCAACTCAGTTTCAACCCACTACACATGAACCTCAGAGGGCTCTGTAAATCTCGCTCCACGGTGAAAGACATGGAACTTCAGTTACCTGAAGTCACCTTTAGTTTTACAATAGTGACCTGGCCATGAAGATGTGAATCCTGTTAGTTTAAAATCTTAGAAGGAAGACAGAGCTTGGAAAAGCTAGGCATACATACCTGTTCCTGCCATACAAGCTTTGACCTGCAAGACCCATCGGTGGGAATCTCTGTTGCTTCCCATAGAAAGGAAGAGAGGAAAAAATTATAGTTTTTAATAATACTGTTGTGGAAAGATGACTGGGAAAAAAACATCAGAGGAAACTGAGGATGTTTACATATTGACATCCTAACAGAAGTTATAATGGTACAGGAATTTTAAGGTAAAACACAGTCGCTGCTCGCTGGCTGGAATGCAGTTGGCATGCTCGAAGCCTATTCCACAGTGATCTCCCATATACACACCCCTGCAAAGGGGATGGAACAGAGGGTGGAGCAGAGTGGAGACACTGTGGCCAGTCTCTGATGAAATCCTTGAAGGGAAAGGAACCTCATGGTACTTTGCAGCTGATAAACGACATAACACCTGTCAGCCAGGGCAGATAGGGGAGGAGAGATTCTGCTGCTGAGCCAACAACTGTGGCGAAATCTCTCTCCTCAGATGAACTTGGTTCATTATAGTCTAATTGTAATATTAAAATACGCCTCCATCCCAGTGTTCCTCATCTCCATGGTATGACCACCACTCACTGGGCATGCGTGCTGAATTCTTTTTGACTTTGACGATCTTTAAAAGCAAAGCAAGAAAATTTTACACCAACTGTTAACAAAGATATGTATGACTAGAGTCACTCATGATCCACCTAAACATAGAGAAGTAGTGTAAAATCAAGTTGAGAATGGGGAACTGTTAGGGAAGACTCCATTGAAACTGCTGGGATCAGTCAGTGGGCTGAACCTGTCTTTTCCCCTGTAGGGATGCCTCTTGGGTAAGAATCATAGTCTGTGCAAATATTTTGAGTATTTGCAATATGTGCAAATCTGAATATTTTTCCTGGGGATTAGAGCTTGTCTGTGTATTGCTTTAAACACATTTTTGCAGTCAGATACTATCACCAACACTTATCGGAACTTAATCTGCCACAATTTTATATTCGTGAACAGTGTTGGTGTGAGTCGTTCATGGGCACTGGCAGTCACTGGCAGTAGCATATTCAAATACAGTAGAAGACCTACTGAAAGGTCTCCCTTATGCTGTCAATGTGCGTCCATGAACAAGTCGGTCCTGCCTTTTAATCCGTCAGGACAGCTCAGTGAAGGGTCCCCATAACAGGACACTGACAGACTGGTTGGGCACAAGGGTCTTGGCTTTCCTGGGGTGCTGACAGACAAATCAAACACTAAAGGTCAAGTAAATCTCCCCACACTAAGGGCTGAAGAAAACTCCGCTTTTCACATGACATCTGTTTAACCCTTAAATAATTTGAAAGAACAAGATGCTCATATGGCTCTTCTTCCTTCTCAGACCCTTCACATTTGGAGCCTCTGCAGGATCAGCTGGAGCAGAAAACCATTATTTCTGCAATCCTACTCTCTGTGTGTTATCTCTAAATTCATGTTGTAAGGGAATCACCTGGTAACTTACTTAGGTCTAGGAAACCTTGTCCAGAAAGTTCTTACCTGGATTAAAAGGAAGAGCTACAATAATTTTTAAAACAGTAATTCCATACAATGCTGAAGTAAACTCAAAGCCATCATGAGTTAAAAATTTTTCACATAATATTTTGTGAATCCAGAAGCTTAACTAACATCCATGCAGGAAAATGTAACTAACCAAGGAAGTTTCTCTTTTTCAACCAGCTAAATAATAAAATCAATATTATTCAAAATATGATGAAAAATATTGAATTACTTTTTTTTTCTTTAATATTTGTCCTAAGCACAAAATATTAGAAAGAAAAAAAACTATTCAGAACAGTGAGGTAAGAAGAAAAACCTGGTAGACTGATATCCCGGAAGCATCATGTGGTTTTACATTTTCTAACATCCAAGGCTTTCATAAAAAAAAAATGAAATCAGGTATTACAAATCAAAAAATGGGGAAGAAAAGGAGATACACAGGAAGAACTGTGAAGTTTTTTCCACTACTATGCAATTAATTTCTGAAATTAAACCATTTATAACATAGAATATCAAAAGAAGTATCCTTTTTAAAAAATTCCTGGTTAACTTTTCTTATAATATTTAGTAGCCTGAGGTCTGGAGCTACATGTACACAATACTAGAAGTGAACAGTGTAAAATGCTTGTAGTTTGATATGAGCTTTGATCTTTTAAATAAAATATGCTCTTCTTTCAGGACCTACTGTTCCATACGGTTATATATAGTATTTTAAAAAGAATGAGTCTACCTTCCCCCCGCCCCAATATTAAAAGAAAGACAACAGCTTTTAAAAAAAAAAAAAAATCCAGAACTACACTGAGAATATTTTGAAGTTGGACAGATAGTGTATCTGCACCTTCCAGGAGGATGTTAAAACATCTTAAGGTTGGCATCAGTAAAACAGTAGTCTATGAACACTTTTCCTGTTTTCCTATGTAGTCAATAAAAATTTTTCAAATAGCATGTATAGAACTAAGTAAGACCGAAAAAAATGTCATTTCAGTAAATCTCTTCTGGTGAAGCAAACAAAATTGCCCAGTGAGCCATACCCTTGATGGGAACCAAGTAAACTCCTTGTGGGTGATGGATTGGTGGTGTTGGGTAGGTGCTGGGAGGAGAGGAGGGGATGGCAATGGCTGCAGTTGCTGTGCAGGAGAATGAAAGGACGGTGCAGGCAGTCTACAGGGTGAGGGTGTAATGAAATCCAGTAGGAAAACAAGTTTTCTATTGAAATGGAGCAGGAATACAAGAAATGTCTCTCTGACATTAGCCTGCTGCTGGAAGATGAGTCTCTGGAGACTCATCTCTGTCAAACTTACTCCTAGGATAAATTCTGTAAATTCCCTAAGGCAGTTTCTGTAGCTTTTTTTGTGCTCTGAGCGCAATGGCTCCCTGATCACAGAACATTTGATTTTATTGCTTTTCAGTGGCTTATGGCAAATGACCCGGTTTACACAGGGTCTCTGTACCATCTATGCAAAATAGAAATATTTTCTTACTCTTCAGGTAATAGAAGGATAAAGGAATAAAATAATCCAACACAATGAGAAAAGATGTTTGTACACATAGATGTGTAGATAGAATATATTAATAGATAGAATATAATTGATAAATATCAGCACATCCCTGCTCTAGAGTAGTAAAAATATAAGTGAATCTGGCTTTTCTAAGGGTGTTTTATGATTTCTTCTTTCATATTTTAAGTAAGATTAGTATTTTTTCATTCAATTTTAGAATGTAGAAGAACAGTGAAATTTGGAAAACAAGTTATTTCCATTTGTCAGATGTAGTGGCGTTATATCTTAATGGGTTTTGCTTCATGATATGGTGCAGAGCTATCTGACAAAGAAAAAAGAGGGTCATATAAGAAACATTAATTTTAGTAGACATATGCTTACCTCCTCCAGTCACTTAAAATAAAAATAGTTTAAAGCAATAGCATATGTTTGAAAATTGGTCACTGAATAATAATGCTTTATCTCTCAATAAAAGGCCTCAAAAGACCTTGAACTTCACAACAGCTCTGAAACTGGTATTCAGATATTCTTTTTTGCAGACAGATAAATGGTTCTCAGGGTCTTTCAAACCCATCAATTTTAGGGTCTCAGCTGAGAAATGCTGCAGCATTTGCTTGCTTACCTTTCTTCTTAAAGGAAAACAGAGAGGAGAAGAATTCTGATCTTTTGCCATTCTCCCACTTTGTTCATAAACTGTTCCCAGTCTAACAATTGTCTCACACCTCATTTTTTAAAGAAATACATGTATTAGAGTTCAAAGTTTTAAAAATAACATGTTCAGATTAGGAACCTTGAATAGGTGAACTAAAATTTGTTCCAGAAATAATTTTCATTATACCCTTTCTGAGAAAATTATGTAATGCCTGTAAAGGAAAAATATCATTAGAAATCAAACATACACGCATGCATATAATTAATGAAATTATTATGTAAAATTCTATATCTTCTAATTTTGTTGGAAAAAAGAAAACTTTCTCAAAATTATGCAGAAGGAAGGAAGAACAGACAAAAACTTTTGCAATCAATAGAAACTATAACATGAATGCGAGGTAGATAATGAATAATCTATTAAACTATTGCCAAAATCTGTAGACTGAAAAAGCAGATATTAAGGTCTGGAAAATAATGACAGAATCATAGAATGGCTTGGGTTATAAGGCACCTTAAATATAACCTAGTTCCAGCCCCCTTGCCGTGGGCAGGAACACCTTCCACTAGACCAGGTTGCTCAAAACTCCATTCAGCCTGGTGCTGAACTCTGCTAAGGATGAGGCACCCACAGCTTCTCTGGACAACCTGGTCCAGTGCCTCACCAATCTCAGAATGAAGAGTTTCCTCCTAATATCTAATCTAGACCTGACCTCTGTCAGTTTGAAGCCATTCACCCTTGTCCTATCACTATTTGCCCTCATACAAAGTCCCTCTCCAGCTTACTTGTAGGCTCACTTTATGACAATGTTAATGTTCTCTGAGAAGTTCATGTAACAGCTACATATTTTGTACTTTTTGATTTCCTTTGAACTTTACAGAATTTAGCAATACCTTTAGAGATATGGGTTCCTGCTGTCCATCCTGTAGCTGGCCCTGCTCTGAGACATCTAGATATTTAAAAAGGAATTGAAAATGCATCTTCTTCTTGAAAGGTAGTAAATGTTTCTTCAGTGCTCCATTTTCCAACAAAACCACAATATATAGCATAGCATCCTTAAAACAAAACAAAAAAACCCAAACCCAAAAACATCAAGAAACTCCCCCCAAAACATCAAGAAACCAGCCAACCAAACAATAACACCAAAAAAGAGGAAAAAGATAGAATAATGCTCTTTTTTCCTATAATTCTTCACTTTTGAATACTTCTGAAACAGACCTCTTATTTCTCTTTCCAAACTAAATATTATTGGTTTTGGTATTTTTCATTATTGCCCCACTCTCTGGCTCTTACCAGAGCAGATAATTTGTTTCTTACCATTACCAGTTAAGAATCACTAAGCAGAAAGAGGAGTTATTAACAATCATCTTGGACCCACAAGCGCTGCTGTAACTACACGCAGAAAATGCTCTTTGTGGTGAGAAAGTAACAAATAGAAGTTTTCACTTCACTGCTTCAATTGCCATTCTCCAATGGGAAACATACAGTGTCCATGCCTCATTGAACATGGATTTGATGTATTTCTATTACAAGGAACAAGAACTTCATTATTCCTCCTACTACTACTACTACTATAAATTGATGAGATAAAAACACTGGGTTTTTGAAAAGATGCTTTTTAAAATGAACCTATAGGTCATTCGGAAATAAAAACCTTTGTCACTATTTCTGTCAGTCAGTGTCAGCAGATTGTTAAATATAATTATCTTATTGTTTTTGTGATGATATTTATTATTTCCCACCTGATCAAAGATACTCCTTTCCTCTAGAGATTAATGGTCCTCCTGGAGTTTACATTGATGTCATTTTAAAGAAAATGATAAATTTTTCTGGTTTTCTGAAGAAGAAATGTTCTACATTTTTGATAGCATGATTAGTCGATTTCCTTGGGAAAAAAGGGTTCATCCAAGAACTTTGAACTTGGTATATATGATTTTCTCCTTGAAAATTGCATCCACTCAGCATTTTGGTTTCTCTTAAGAGAACACCACTTTTTTTCTTACTCTCCTGTGATTGCTCTGATTTTACAATACAATGGTTCAAAGTTTCCTGTAGAACCTTCATTTAAAGTTATTGATATAATACATCCTTTTAACAAGAGACTATATAAAAGTGTAATGACTAGTTTGCTCACTACAGCCTCATTTCCTGTTGTCTAAATTGGTAAACTGCATGCTGCAAAAGATGAAGACTAAAAAAAAAAAAAGACATCCACAGTTTTATATTTTTGTTCTGATCCTCTGTGTCTACCTTTGGACCAACATTTGGCGATCTATTTGTAATGAAAATACTTTATGCCTAGAAAAGAGTCCTTAAAAATTTTCTCACATATCTAATCAAACAGCATGGAAGAAGAATTCAGTTTGGGATTCACGTTGCTGGTCCAGTGCATATTTGCTTTGTGACTTTGTACAGGTTCCTCATCTCTAACAGTCTGCTCCTCTGTGTTGTTCAGATCAGAATCTCTGCCTGACAAGAGTTGTATCTTGCTCTGTGAATGTGTGAATTGACTGCCCAGTACAATGGAGCACTGAGGTGCTTTTGCATATCTACTCTACTGTAATGCAATAATTAATTAAAATTAGTCAGGAGTTAATGGTCCAAGAGATTTTTACAGCTCTTCCCTTGTGGGAAATGACTTGGTAATAAACAAAATCTTTTTATCAAAAGCAAATTATATTTTACTATGACAGGTATATTATTTTGAGAATGTTTGAGGTATAAAAGTCAGAAATACTGGTCCTAGTCAAAAAAAAAAGGACTACATTTTTTAATATATAAGACTTGCTCATGGATATTGAGATCTTATTATATAATTCACTTTGAAAGGCTTATATTTAACCTCTTAAAGACAGAAGGAAAAGAAAGTTTTAGTCATTTTTCTGGAGTCATATAGGTTACAATTCACTTCTCTTGTACTGCATTTTTCATCTAATTTCTGGTTTCAAGGATCTAGGACTATAAATACTGTTCATGTTTGAGTTTCCTCATGCCTGTTGGTGGTAATGAAAGGAAAGACCCTCATCCTTTTCTGTGGTCAGCATCACCCACCAGTGATGAAGCAGGTGAAGGGAGATAAGCAGAGGTAGTCAGTGACAAGTGAGGACACCAGATTCCTGTGAGCAAAAGCAACTATGGGAGATGGGAATGTTGGGGCAAGGGGAGGTAGGCGGTGGGAGTGCAGAGGCAGGGTCATAGAGGCTTTTAGAGGAAAGGAGGATAGATACTCCAATGAGATCCCTGGAATGCTCTCTCCGGCCTACCCACAGCAGGGGGTACGGTTTCACAGCATGCATAGATCTGGCTTCAAGTTCATGAGTGGAAAGTTAGTGCTAGGTGTCTGGGTCGAATTTTTATTCAGTCAGTCATCCCAGCTCTACTGGTGACAGTGGAATGATGCCAGATAACCTGTGTCCTACCTTTCTTTTGAATATCTCATGTTTTAAAAGTCTTTATCCTGCAGTGCTGAGTGCCTTCCCTCCCACCTGACCACATTAGAGATCATGCTTAGAAGATTCAGCCATAAGTCTGCCCCATTTTACGCTTCCATCTCTCTCGTCTCATATAAGGGCAGTCTAAGGATAGGGAGCAAAATGGGTACATGGAATAAGCACATTATTTAATAGTTTTCCTCTACATTAACTCTCATAGAATTTTTCTTCTCTCATCTGCAAAAATGAAGAGTGTTAAAACATTTTAGGAAACTTTTAAACATTCATTCTTACAGAAATGTTAGTAAAAAAAATTGAACTTTTGCGCCATGTTCCATTTGCAGCTTGTCAAGCGTTTTTTGAGTATCCAGTTTCTCTGATAAAATTCCGGAATGATAAATGAAAACATTTTTTCTTCCAAAAGTGACAGTTCCACCAGCAATCAAGTAAAGAAAGATTTCTCAGGTTCAGGTTATATTTTTATGGTCCAAATGGCAAAGGGTAGCACTCCAGTAATTTGGAGCGCTTAATTATTAGCTTCCCATCCAGAATATGGGAGAGGCATGTTCAGGATACAAGTAGGATCAAGTCAATTATATTTAAGCAGCATATTATTTGTACAAGAAGCACTCTCTGTCTTGTTTTGGAAATGTTTTGTTGTATAAACATGAAAATTAGATATTTAGTAGTTCATAGAAACCCAGTCTGCCACTGATACAAATGATGATATCTCACACCATGACCCTGCCTCCTTTCTTAATTTTTAATGGACAACCAAGGAACTGCACTGTGAGAGACTGTTGGTGATATCAGCCAGTACCTGAAGATAAGTGCATGCGATCATGCCACTAGAGTGTGATGGAGGCTTTGATCTTCCACATCCCAGAGAAATAACAAAAGAATCACTACCATGAGATTAATCCTTTCAACAGGGTATTGAGTCCTTCATTAGTAAATTTGCAGATGACACTAATCTGGGAGCTTGTGTCAATCTACTGGAAGGAAGAAGGGCTCTATAGACAGACCTAGATCGGTTGGATGGATGGGCAGAGTCCAATAGGATGAAGTTTAATAAGTCCAAGTGCCGAATCCTGCATTTTGGCCACAATAACCCCCTGCAAGGCTATAGGCTGGGGACGGCGTGGCTGGACAGTGCCCAGGCAGAAAGGGACATGGGGGNTTCCCTGGGATAGGACAACTGCTGAGACCCATGGGATATTGTATGTTACAAGCACCATGAAATTGTACTTCAGTATACTTACAAACACTTGAAAGGCTGCCTACGGCTAACTGGACTGATTTATTTGTCATAACAACAGGTATTTTGTAGGTAAACTTAGATGCTGATACTGAATGAAAATAGAAACATGGGCACAGGAAGAAATTAAATTCCAAGCTCCCTCAGAGTGAAAGATTGTTTGCAGCAGTCATTTATATGTTGTTTATGAGCCTTAAAATGTTTACTGTTTCAACTATTGTGTTGACAAACTAGTCTGTCAGACATGATCAGTCAGGTGACAAAAACTAATCTTCTTTTCTTCCACTGCATACCTTCCCTCAAGCCAGAGTAGCTGAGAGATGTGTTTTATAATGAGAACGGGTAGCATTTTCCTTGGCAGTTTTTTTTGTTCTTACTTTTCATAAAGCCACATATGATGCCCCTGCCCTCTGGTTTTCCTTTTTTATTCTTACGTTTAATAACTGAGCTGATCTTTTTACTGAATCAATTAGCATCTAAAGGATAAATTTTTCATTCAAGGGAATTTTTAAAATTAGTGATGCTGTGCCCTCTGGAAACAAGCCTGGTTTTAGTGACTCCTCACCTGAGATGTTCAGCAGAGTGAATGTTGCTTTACTGTTGCTTCTGTAACAAGGTGAACTGTTTGTCCTGCACCTTCTTGGACAGATGTAATAGCTTGAGCTCCCTCTGTCCTTTTAATTTTAATGAGTTTTTCATTAAAAAAGAGATTTGATTGCTCCTTTAGGGTAACTTAATGTTTTCTTGTACTAGTATCTGATTTTCTACTGAGAGCTAAAAAAAAAGGCAGCGGAGAAGCCAGCCGCATTTTAGCTCTTTCCCCTAGCTATTCTGGCTCCTACCTCAGCTTTCTGAGATTCGTAAGGTTCTAATTTGAAGGTTAGGGTTGCTTTTTTTTTGATTGGAATGAACAAAATTGATAAACACATTTATTCACTTTTAAAATGTGTTATTATTAATTCAGGCGATCCTAATAGTCTGCAGTACAACAAAAAAGTTGTGTTTTTCCTTTTTTTTTCTGTTTTTAAAAGAGCTTACACTTTTATATTTCTATTCAAGAAATATCCCTTAGCCAGTAAAGATTGATAAAAGTAGTATTTAAGCCACTGATACATTTTAAGTGCATAATCTTGAAAGTATGAATTTCTAGAATTATCAGACTGTGCAAAGGAGAATTGGAAAAAATTCTCTCAGTACAGAAATTTATTTTTAAAGCATCATTTGTAGTCTTTGTAAAACTATCAGAGTAAGTCAGAAGCTGTGATTTGGGAAGGAGGTACAAACAGACATCAAATTTTATGCTCATTAAAATTGAAAGCAAAGTAGTGATTACTGGGCACACTGGAAGGGTACATCTTGAGAAGCCCACAGGAAGGACAAAAGTTCTACTTGTTAAATCAGGTTTGTAACACATAAGCAAAGAATGAAGAACGAGGATGTCAGTAGTTGTCTCTGCTACTGGAGCTGCATAAGTGTTTGAGAGAAGGACCAGAAAGATCATCTTGGAGACAGCAAGAATTCTGTATTTGAGAAACTGAGGAGAAGGTGCAAGAGCTTTAGCTGCCCTAGAGTCAAGGAGTATGAAGTACTATGAGGTTGGAGTGATACTGAACAGACAGAACTCCATGTTGGTTTGATCTTGGAGAAACCTGGGACAGCTAGAGAGAAATCCAATGGCTAAGGAAAACAAAAAACCAAAACCCCAAGACAAACCAGCAAACAAAAATCAAATTTATTTGTTCATTTTTCCTTTTTCTTGTTTTCCAAAGTTTCTTTTCAGAATGTTCAGAAACATAACCTCTTCCTTCTAAATCAAAAAATAGTCTTATTTTAAGCTTAATTGGCATTTAATAGGAATCTGAGAAATCTAGACTTCTCTTCCCTGTAGAAGAAAGCAAATCTAAATTAAGTGAACTGTGAAGACAAATAGGTTTTAAAGTTTCAGTTGAAAATTCAGAGCATCTCTGTGGGCTGGTTGTACAAGTATTGATATTCAGGTGAATGAAATGGGCCCTCAGAAAATGCACTGGGAAATACTAAAAATCCTTTATTAGTTTAGTCATTTTCATATTTAAAATTTGTATCATAATTGTCCTCTGTTATTTGCACATGTGGAATTTAAGATATAATTATTTCAAAATAGGATTTAATTATAGTACAATGATATTGCATGTGATGTGGAAGAAGACTACTTAGATTTAATAGGTCCCAGCAAAACTGAACATGATCAAACCAAATGATTAGCAGGAAAGCTAAAAGAAAATAACAGTGCAAAATTAAAATAACAATGTATACAATAGAAATTCTTTCTAATCCGTGCATAATTTTGCTTGATGTAATGAATTTTGCTTAATCTAATGAATTCCGTGGTAAAATTCATACTTTCTATTACTCAGTTCTAGCTCTTTTCCTGAAAATCTTTTATATCTACTGTTAGAATGAAATACTAGCATAACCTTAAATTAAAAATTCTTAGATTGAGTTTGTATTCATCCACCTCCTTTGGTTAGTAATCCAAGGTACGCCTTATTTATGAGTTCAGCCACTAGAATGTGGTCTTTTTTTCCCTATAACTGAAATTTAATTTGAGCCTTGAGTATTTCATACCTTGCCTACTCATTCTCTTGACTCCTCCAAATTGTTCTTGCATAAATCCGCCAAAATTTTTTCTTAAGATCACCATGGTTTCTCATTGTTTGGTTAATTATACTGTATTTAAATTAGCTGGCCATTTTTCCTGCTGTCTTAAACTCAGGTTTCTTCTTCCTACCATACATACTTACTGGTATTAGTAGTCGTAGTAGTGCACGTATAATTCTTTGTTAAGCAGACAGTCTATTTTTAATAAAAGCTATTTATGGAACATTGCATAATTCATTTGTAGAGAATATTTATCTGTGTCTTACCTATAGTAATAGAAATGAAATGTCATGTGTATTATCTACGCACATTTTCCTTCACTCTTACCTGTAAAACTCACTTAAGAAATATATCTTTAAAATTAAACACTAGAAAAGTTCCATCTTCTCTGCAATATCAGTTCCTTTAAGAGATATATTTTATGTAATCTAGTCTGGATGATTTTACATGTAATATTGGAGGATTATTCCACTTTTTTTTCAAACACTGAAGAGAGACTGTTTTTCTAATATACCATGGAGCTTTTAATCATGTTTTATGGAAACAGTAAACGCAGGGTCACTGAGCTATATTGAGTTTATATTTATCACATCTGTTGCAAAGGTAGATTATTATATTCAGTGAATGTGCTCTGAAAAAGCTACTGAAACTTGATTTTGTTTTAATTGCCTGTTTTGATAACAAGTCCCTAATAAACTCTACAAAAATAGCATTTTGAGTTATACATTCAGTACACTGTTTCTAGTTTGCTGATAGATCTAGCATAGTTTTTGATGGACATGATGTGAGAAGCTCAAACACATATTTACTATCATGTTAATAAATGGCAAGTCCATGAAATTATTAATATAGTTCTCTTGCAGTGGAGAATGAAGATGATTTTTCTTTAAACTACACATGTGATTGCTCCAGAAATGTCTCTTTGGAACATCAGATGTCTTAGTTTCCATAATAAATGTTGTCAAACTTATTTCTTTAAAACATGAGGAAGAAGATTCTTCTTTGTGGTAGTTGCAACACTGAAGGTTGCAATTCTGCGATACTTTCCACATTCTTTTTGTTTCCCAAACTGTTTTGAAATAATCATATATAACTTTTTCAATTCAGCTGGGAAAAATGCTGAACAAAGGAACTTGTTGATAAGGGACCTGTGAATGTACAGTTCATAAATTAACTTTCTGTCTTAAGATCCCATGGAAATTATCAATTATATGGATAGCAATTTTATGTAAACTGAAGGCCTTTGCAAGATTTGGCATAAGAAATAAACTATCCCCGTCTTTTTAGGGGATTCTTTGTCTGTTATTGTAGGGTACCTGTAGGACTTTTTTTCTTGAATATGGATCTTTAAGACCATTTTACAGATTTATTGAATCATTCTATTTGCATTGAAAGTATTTTAAGGAAAAAAAAGAGTAACTTATTGCCTCTATTTTTTAAAAATTAACAAATTTTCTACCAAATTCAGTGATTAGAAAATGGAATTTTCAGATTGAATTTTGATTTTTTCAAGTGACTGAAGTTTACTCTTTAATTTTGCCATATTTTACGTTGCTTCTATCAAGTTCATGGTCCTCATAACTGATCAGAGAAGTTGTAGGTGNTTCAAACTATGTTTCAGTAGCAAAATCCAACCTCAGAATGATATAACAGACTAATAGTCCATACCTCACCTCTCATGACAATTGGTTCACAACTCTAAAAGTTTTATATTCTTGTTCACAAAGAAAGTG
>VYZQ01003675.1:0-12214 GCA_013400655.1 Mystacornis crossleyi
GAGCTTTAATAAATTATCCCCAGAAACTGGCTGCATCCAAGCTTGACTTAATGTTGTGCATATTTTCTCTACGCTGTTTGGTGTAAATATTTGCCTCCCCTTTTTGCAGCCTTTGCCTCAGAGCAGACTTTTGCTGCTTGGTCAGTTGTCGCTTTATCTTCTGTTTCACCAGCTCCTACAAACAAACACACAATTTGGAATCAAAACTTCTTTAAATCATTTAGCACATCACATGACAACAGAACTTTTCCAGGACCAACATGAACATTCATGATGTTCACCTTGACTGGAGAAATGATCAACAAAGTCTTCCAGAAAATCCTAAAATGGCTTAGCTGACTGAGAAAGGAGATTCTCTGGTATGGACAAGGTCTGCGTGCTGTCTGTGTGCTACACTCTCAGGACTCACAGCACCTAAAGGGGTATGGGCTTATCTGTGCTACTGTCTTCTGATAGTTATATATATATACACTTTATTATTTAATTATAATAAATAGCATTTTAAATCCTTTTTCATTTTAAAATTAAACTTTGAGTGTGTTTCTTACAGAGATGCTAAAGGACCCACCACCTCTCGGTGCAAAACACAGGCCTTCCACAAAAATGTAAAAGCTGTAGAACATTCCATGTCCAGCAGTAATTATTTGCTTTATGTTTTTTTTTTTTGCACCTTGGTTATTCTGAAGTTTAGATTACAAAAATATGACTGATTCTAATGGAAAACAACAACTCTTTTACACAAGTGTGGCTAAGAGAAATGGGCAGTTAGTGATTTACAATTCCTCCTCCAGTTTTCCCACTCCATCAAACTGGACTAGTTCTATGAAATTTCACCTGTTATTTGCACCTGTGCCTCATTCTGAGCTCTGCTCTCCCTTGTGATGGCAGTATCTACCCATAACAAAAATGAACCCAGGATTTGGTCCTAACTCAAGTTGCCATACTGATGCCAGGTACACACTTGCATATTTTTTCTTGGAAGAAAAAGAGAAATCAAATCACTTTCACCTGTTCCATCACGGTGAAATCATATCTTGCTGGAAACCTGCTAGAATAAATTCTGCAAGGCAGGCACCATTATGACATGTAATCTGACGTAAATTCACCAAATTCTATTGCTGAACCGCAGAACTTGATGGAAACACTAACTAGTCTTTCCATCATTACAAGCTACATGTGTTCCAAAATTCTTGGTCCTAAGGTAGACATATCACCTACTGCCTCTTCTGGGGTTGAAGAAAAGCACATTAAATTCTGCTGAAAATGTCCTGATTTATCTAATTCAGAAGGTCAAATTCAAATTCCTAAAGAGATTGCTGTTGAAGATGAGTTCACAGAAATCTTTCAGAAAATAATGTGAAGAAATCTCTAAGAAGACTGGTGAGAAAAGCCAAATTAAACCTAGATTCAAGTATCCACATTCAAAATAGAAAATATTAATCATGGTTAGCAACAAAAATGGATGAACTAATGTTGTTAGTGCATTAACATATATTAATATAAATTAGTTAGTGGGTAAGTGAGAGTTGTTAATGTTGATATGGAGCTTCAGTGAGAGACCAAAAAGCAACCTATGAAGGAGAG
Organism: Mystacornis crossleyi; assembly: GCA_013400655.1. Taxonomy (NCBI): domain Eukaryota; kingdom Metazoa; phylum Chordata; class Aves; order Passeriformes; family Timaliidae; genus Mystacornis; species Mystacornis crossleyi. The sequence goes on from VYZQ01003675.1 coordinate 1,585, forward strand.
TGCGGGAAATCACTCCCTGTAAACACCAACAGCAGTATCAATCCTAATTTTCTATAGGAATGGAGATACAAACTAGAAAGGCAGGTAGTAACAGTGTTTCTAAAGATGATTAATGCCAAAGAACAATTTCAGAAACGGGTACTAACAGCTATGTGCAATTTAAGGTGGTCTGAGGGTAAACTAGATAACAACATAACAAAATAGTATTTACGGGAGGAATGGTTGAACAGCTCCCAGCACTTCTGACTGATGTGACGCTCTTAGTCCTTGTTCTGTGCCCAGCAACGGGAACAAGGCACTCTTCATTACTGAAATACATAAATCAATGTGTTATTTCACTAGCAAGATAAACATACTTTGCCTTTATGAGCACTGTGTTCACTTTCTGGGCAATAACTTCAAAACTCGAAACAGAACATTCAAGTGCTACAAAGTGTTTCCATTTTAAATATTAACACTGGTAGTTTAAGACAGGCATTCTGTGAAAGGAAGAATTTGTTTCACAACAGCCACACAGAATATTGAGTACAAGAAGATAAGCCATAAACCTCAGGGCACTAAAACACTTCACATCCTGCACAATGCTTTGACAATCATTTAACAGAAATGCAAAAGCAAATGAGGAGTGTGAGCTTGATCTCTGTATCCACATACATGGTGGGCTGGCAAACTCAAGAAATAGAATTTCATATACAAGGGGTTAGTCCGAAGGCAAGCAGGAATTTCTCAGTGTGTCAGGAAAGGAATTAAAAGCCAGAACAACACACAGTACAATATATTAGAATAATAGACTCCAAGGAGCTTGCTGGTGATAACTTCAGCTGACTGAGCAGCAGAACATTTGGCTTTGACACAAAGTATTTGAATTATAAATTTACTCATAAAAGTTATTTAGAAGTAGTATTTTAACATCAAGAACTACTTCACTACCAATATTAGCTGAAATGAAGAAAAAGGGGGAAAAATCCACCAGAGAGAATAGGCTGTTCTATGAAATGCAAGACCTTTTTCTCCTATAGATACTACAACAGAGTTTTCTCATATAGATACTACAACACAGCTAGACAACCATAATACCAATAGGAAAGGTATTCACTTCAGTATTTTCAAAATAAATTGAATTTTTAGTCTTCAGTTTAAACAAGGACAGCTGAAGAGCAGTCCTTCTTGATCTAACTGAAAGATCTACATTTTTGGGGGGAAGAGCCACACTCCTAGACAGTAAATGTGAATCTTTACCTATAATGCCTGAATTCCTCATTTAAAGCTGATGAGTCGACCAGCTCAGGGCACTCGTCTTCATTCTCCTTACCCTCACAGCACCCTCCTTGACCTGCCTGATCTTCCAGTTCAGCAGCATTTTCAGTTAATCTTTTGCCCTTAGAAGAAGTAATTGCAGAACTCTCTGCATCTTCACTGGACTTCCATGGCACAGGGGGCCCTTCAGCTTTTTCCAAGGTTGACTTCAACTCTGCCATATTCAGTCTTTGTGTATTTTCACTGCTTTCAGCTGCATCAGCCTCCTCACCACTGCTGCTCACAGCATTGTCAGAGGCTCTTTTGATTGATTTCAGATTGCTTTCAGAGAAATCACCCACTTCCCATGTGAAGTCTTCACTGTCTTCTTCATCTTTGCTGAAGAAGTTGAGCTCCTTCTCAGCACCTTCTGCAAGTCCTAACATCTCTGTGTTGTCATCCTCGTCAGAACCTGCAGGGTAAAGCAGTTCACCATCTTCCTGCATCTCCTTTGCATAGCCACTGGCAGCAATCTCTCTATCAAGAGAACACTCTCTCCTGTGAAAGAGGAAGGTTTTCTTTTAATACGCTAAATTTAATAAGCCAAGTTACCAATATACTACATTTTGGATTTAAAACGCTAATCAAGCTAGACTAAAATTACCCACACTATCAATAAAGAAGATATACTCTGCTGAAACACACAGAACACCACATGATGGTGGTGAGCTTCAGGTAAAATACTAACTTAGAATGTAATCCAAAAGAAGAAAACCTCCAGATGATTCCATCTCCATAACCTGTGTACATGTTGTTTTGTTTTTTTTTAACAGGAAATTGTTTTACTTTAGCAGGAATAACATTTGGGTTATTAAATAACTGGGTTTAAGTTCAAATCATGCTTAAGCAAACAGAATAATAAAGGGTCTCACATACAAAGGCTGATTAAGGTGTGGAAGTCCTTAGCAGTAAGTGCTCAGGATGAAATAAACCTGTTTTCATTGCAACAGTTTTGGTCTTAAAATAAGTGAAAAATTAGTTTACTTTTCAGAAGGAACAAAAGACATTAGGAAGAAAAGCTTAAATGTAATAATGCCTGAGGAGGCAGTCACTCATTTACTAGCATTTAAAAAATAGTTTTAAAATGGAAACCCAAATTAATCCCAAATATATTAGAATTGTCAAACAGGCTGTTTCTGCATCACTGTTAAAATTTCCTGGACATTTAATATTTGGATCAAGATTTCAGATTGATCTCTCTTCCTTGGTTGCAAGAAAATAAAGAAAGGAGCAGAGGATTTTAAAGCACACTTTAGCTTTCGAAAACCACTCACAGTAACTTGGAAGAAAACACCATAGAAATGACAAAAATAAAACTTAAAATTGCACAGTTGGGCCTATTTTTTTTTCAGCTTCTCCCACAGGCATCTCTCACAGGCATCCAGTTTTCTCAGAAAACCAACACTACTGCTGTAAATAGAAGAACTCAAATACACCTAGTCATTTCTACCTGATGTCTTTGAATGTTGGGAACAGCTCACTCTCGTAGTTGAAGCGTTTCTTGAAGAACTCCCTAATACAGTTAACATCTCTGTCAAAATACCTGTAAAAAATACAGAATTGTACAAACAAAAAATCAGTGAAGTCTATTGCAATGAGCATTTACCCTACATGGTTTTATTTGAAAATTATTTCTATTAGTGATTCCAAGTGAAAAGGCTAGGAAGAGAAACTGGACACAGTTTATTTCTGAGTGTTTCTTAACTGGAAAATATTATTATCTCTGAGAAGCAATTAATCACATATTTATTCTGTAGAGAAATTTCTACTCATTCTTTGTTTGGAACATTACTAGTGCTGCGTTGCAAAAATGGCAGAAAGAGATTCCGGAAAAGACTTATGGAAACAAATCATAGTTGACTGTTTGCTGCCAATCAGCATTTGTCAGATTCACCTTGAAAACACGTTTAAATCAAAACCTACCATTCAGCATTTGCATGCGATGTTGACATCATCTGAGGGAAATCAATCAAAGTGGCATGGTCATCATTATCCAAGATGAGATTAAACTCATTGAAATCACCATGGATCAGACCATGATTGGCAAGTTTTACAATCAGATCCATTAATTCACTGTAGACAGCAGCAGGATCTTCCATTTGGCGCACCTGGCACCTGGAAAGTTAAATAAAGTATTCTGAACCCTGAAAGACTCAATTTTAAAATACAGGTAATGTATATGAAATACATCTGACAGAATGCCAGGGTATTTCAAGTTAAAAGGGCTCTCAGGTCTCTGGTAAAGCATCCTCCTCAAAGCTGAGTCAAATCTAAGACCAGACCTGAGTGCTCAGGGCTCTGTCTAGTTGGGATTGAAAATTTCCAGAGATGGAGAGAGCCTGTGAAACCTTCCCAAGCAACCTGTGCCACTGCCTCTCTGTCCTCAAGAGGAGAAAATACCTCCTTATACCCGGGCTAAACCTCACCTAAAGTCACACTCATTGTCTCCTATAATGCATTATGTAAATAACGGAGAAGCCAACTTTTATGTTTCTCCTGTTTTAGGTAATCTTATTGTGTCAGTATGAGCTAAGTCTTCTTGTGCTGAAATTCAAATGGCCCATGGCATTTCCTTTTACAAAATCAGATTTTCTAGATTATGTTAGGAAAAGAAAAATAAGTAGACTTCCACTGCAGACTTCCATAAGGAACTTAAAGTGTTCTGTTTACATGATGGATGTGGAATTATTTAACAAATGAAGGTGGGGAGACAGGTCACAATGAAGTCTTTCCAAGTTACTCTTCAACTGTTATATTTTGGAACTAATTCCCTTTTGATTAAACTTTAGATCTTGAATACTATACAAGAGCATGGACTGGTTTGTTCTGTAACTAGACACTTTAAATCTCTGGATGAGACCTGGGTTATTAAACACTCTATGAAACAGACAGGCCTTTTGCATTCAAAACGAAACCAACCCTTCACATACAAACCTCAATAATACTTAATGTTTCTAGAGGTTGGAAAACTCAAGCAAAACTATCTTTCTCAAAGGTGCAGAACCAGATTATACATGGTATTCTAGATAAACAGTGCAGAAGTTCTACAACCGTGAGTTACAAACTCACCTGAATTAACAGAGCAAGGATCACAAACTGGACCTCAGAACATGACTGGACCTCAGAACATGAGGAATATTATATCCAGTACTCTATATATGAAGTAACATATAGAATGTGCAATTTCTGTGTAAAAAACAAGGAAAAACCCTAACCCTGTTACCTTTCCTAAGGTTGTTAGGGTCCCTGTAACACAGAGAATTCAAGCTTCACTACTTACAAAGGATATCCACCAACAAGTTCCATAACAACTGCATGCCTGTTGTAGTCTATGGGCTTTGGAACAGGAAATTCTCTGTCATGCAAAGCCTGGAAAGAGACAGCACATTGAAAAATTGAAATTAAAAAGTTAAGAAAATATTATATATATTGACAAACCCACACCTAAGATAAACAGTACACATCCCTGTGATAGCAGCACATATTGCCCCAACCACATGCTTAAGAAGGAAAACAGCCTCACAGCTATTTGAACTTTCACTGCCAAGAAAAACAAAATTCCTAAGTTTAGACACTGAGTGCACTGCCCATAGTTTAATTATTGTGCATCTGGAAGAAAACTACAACAGGGTGGAGAAGTGACAGAATCTTATCTGGTACATTAGTTGGAGTAATCAGTAGTAGGTAACTCGAAACAGGGTGTTGGGCATTAGAAAAGAATTCTACACCAAGCTGCTGCCAATACACTACTGCCTGATTGGTCAACCTATGCTCAGTTGCTGTAAACACAAGAAGTTCATTCTTAAATATTAATAATCAGAATTACACCACACTTAAGATTAACCAAAGGTAGGTCATATTTTGAAGCTCTCCTGTTTGCCTTTTCTAGAACAAATTCACTCAACCCACTCATCTTTTTTATGGGTTTATTCTCTTTTTACTTGTTCTGCTGTTACCAGTGAACTTTTCTAAGATAGGGTCCTAGGTTAAAGCAATATAAATACAGTTTTTGTTACTTAAGTATTATACTATTACTGCTTTTCAGCACTCAATTAATCCTGCCCCAACCCTCTGCTCAGGGAAACTGACCCCACAGTTATATTCCTACAAGTTCTGACCACATAAGGCTTTACCAGTCAGACCACCTGGACCAATACAGAGGTTCTAAATGATGGTGTTAGTTCTGTCTCTGCGGAGGCCACTGAGAGAATCCATCAAAATGGTTCTTTTTTTAGAAGAACAAGAAAATCATATTTCATGTATATATTACTCTTGAGTAGCACAGAAGAAGAAAGGAAAACTAGTTTTTTATTAATAGTTTTCAGCTATCATCTTTCATCACTATACAAGATCTGTGGTTTTTTAAAGCAGGTAAAAACCCACAGAATTCAAGAGTAGCAGTATATGCTTGGAAATGAAATCTTTTCTCACAGTGCAGAACTGAGTATGCCTTTTCAGATGAAAACACCAGTTTTGATCTGAAAGATTTCCCTCGACAGCACAGCAACAAGTGAAAGCTTGGTAAAATAAAACACAGATTAATTTCAAGAAATGACAGCTGTTTCCCAGTTTATGCAGTTTTAAAGGAAGAACTGCAGAACTGGTGATATATAGATTATTTATCCATAAATAATGACGTAAATTTGAAATTCTCTCATGACGCCCCATTCTGTTCCATGTGATTTCCATGGTAAAGCTTTATTTTGGCACTGGGAAGTGCACAAAGCAGGTAGTACTGAAAGTTTCTGAAATGTATACTTTAAGCCCATTAGGGAAAAGAAAAAATGAAGCATAAATCCTACCAGTACTGCAAACACAACCTGGTCAAAAGACAGCCTGAGAGGCATTTCCCAGCCTGTCCCACCACTGCTGGCATTGTGTGAGTGGCCACCTACCTTCATGTAGGCAAACTCCTTCATCGCTGCTATCCGGGACAAGTACAGCCAGGACATTTTGTGCCTGTGCTTGTGATAGTCTCGTTTGTTTTTCAGGTTGCGGAAGGAGGTTCTCCCCAGACGGTGCAGTTTCAGTGCAAACTGTTGTTCCTCTTCATTGGCAACAATATAAATATCTAGAAGATACATAACAGCACAGATCTAAGAAATGAAGGACATCTAAGGAGCCAGGTGAAAAAGTGCAGTGGAAGTTTGTTACCTCACTCCTCACTGTTTCTGACATGCAAGTTCTACCAGAGTTAGAAAAAGCAGTTAATTACATTGCGTGTTATCAGAGATCTGAACATGAAGAAGTTACTGTTAAAGAGTTCATGGCACTCCAGTAGAGGAAATGCTGATGGGATCTGAAGCATCTTTCAGTATTCTGGTGTTCCCAACCACACCCTGGAAGAGCTTCTCCTTCCTGTTGAGTGGACAGACAACTCAAAGTACCAGACTTTAAAGTGTTAACAAATACCCTAAATTTAATTTCTAGCATTTGTCCCAAATAATCCCCTTCTGCAATTACAAGTCACATTCTGTGTCAAATTATATGAACATAAGAGGAACCAAGATAGTGTTCCAATAGTTTCGAGCCCATTTTACTTCACTACCTTATTTTTACATGGGATGAAAAAGCTGAAATTATCTTTTTGTTAAATGGCTTGAAACCCTTCACAAAGCACAAGCAGCATCTGCCTGCAAAGTACCTTTTTAAATGATGAACTAAGAAACAGGAAAAATGGGCAAAGTGCAATTACACTGTTGTGCAAAAATACTCAAATGTAGCCTTACATAGCACTTGAACATGTTATGTTCAAATACATCTTGGTGTTTGACAGATAACTGACCTGCCTATCCAGAGGAAAACTTCTCTAGTTTCTAGAAAAGTACCTGCAATATTACAGATGTGTTTGCTTAAAAAAATTATTAAAAATGTTATTTTAATTTACCTGATTCTTTGCCAACACCCATCTGGTTTCCCACAGAATTGATGACTTGTCGGGAAGAGAGAGTTTTCAGAGCCAGGTAATCATATCCTGCATTAGTTAACCGATAACCCTGGACAGCTGTGAAAAAAATAAAATACATTTCACTTTTTATTATGCATACATCATATTTAAGATAAGTCTCAATTTAGTCTTGTTTTTTGTTTCTTAAAGTACATAACACCCATGTAATATTTTACCCCTTGGCTCTTACCAGCCCAATTTGACTGAATGGTGGAGATGTTTAAATTGGATTGGAGCAAACCTCAATCCTCTGAAGAACCGGGACAAAAAGGAGAGGTATTTCCCATACACTTCCCCCGCTGTGTTTGCAGGTCCAGATCCAACTAAAAGGCTGAACGGAATGGGGAAAGGCCTGCACAACTTTGTCACATGGCAAATAAAAACTGCTTTAGGAGCTGTTCCTGATGTCATGCAATGTTCAAGGATTGTGCAGTCTGTTCCAGAACTGTGAGGATATCACTCATTTGGGTTGATTCCTACATGTATTTGAACATTGCTTCAAGTGATGATTCTTTTTACCTTATTCTGAGCAANTCACGGGAAGCTGAGAGAGCGGAGACACTGGTGATGCTGCCTCACGGTGATGGGTCTACGCCCATGCGGGCATCCCCAGGGATCAAGCGAGCATCTCCAGGGACCCACTGGGCATCTCCAGAGACCCCACGGGCATCCCCAGGGACCCTCCTGGGCATTCCCAGAGAATCCCAGAGCGTTCCCAGGGAACCTCTGCCCGTCCCGATCCCTCCCAGCCGGGCGGCCGAAGGAAACACCGGCCCGAACTGGGCCCTCCCCAGCAGGACAGGCCAGCGCGGAGCCAGCCCCAGGGGAGGCAGCGGCACCACAGGCGGGTCCCTCCCGCCGCCAGCTGCGACATCGCCGGTCCGGCCCGGCCCCGCTCGGCCCGGCCCGGCCCCGCTGCCCGTGCCCGCTCACCGCGGTCAGCACCCTGAAGTGCTCCCGGGACAGGTACCGCAACATCACCACGTTCAGTTTCCCCATGGCCGCGGTGGCAGAGCAGCAGGAACGGGGAAAAGAGGAAAAGGAGGAAAAATACAAGGGGAACGATGAGAAGGATGAGGAGGCGAGGAGAAGGCGAGCGGGCCACACATGCGCAGCAGCGCTTAGGGTAGGTCCTGGCAGCTGCGTGTGCTCCCGCGCCCCGCCAGGTCCCGGTGTGCTTCAAGTGCACTCCGCCCGTCACCGAGCCGGGACCAGAACCGCAAAGCAGCGAGATTCTGCTCGGAGCACGGCGCGACTCACTTTCATCCCTCCCTCCCGCAGGGGAGTTTTTTGCCCGCCCGTGCAGCTGCCAGGACCCGTTCCCCTGAGGAGTCCTTCCCCCTCGTCATGTGATGCTGTGGCGCGGTGTGGAATGAGGGAATGGCGGGGTCAGTCCGACTGGAAAAGAGCTTTCTTCTCGGAAGGCTAACCCGGTGATGCAAACACATGTAAGAACAAATCCAGACATTTTGGCCAGCTTATGTGGAGAAAAAGCTCTTTGGTCATCAATTACACTTTATGGCAAGTATTTCACTAGGAGAAAGGGAAGAATGTCGACGTTCCACCACTTCGACCCCTGTAAAAGCAAGTTCTGAATGCCAAAATGTCAACACTTGTTGCAGCTTCTTTCACGTTAACATACTAGACCCGCATCTGGCATATTTCTTTCTCTCCCATTTTTTTTTTCTTCCTTTTCCCCGCTGTCTATTGTAGGTGTGAAAATAAGAAGTCAAGGTAATTCTCATTTCTCTCAGCCAGCTATCTCTGTTCAACTGTGTGTTCAGCTATTTTGAAAAAGAAAAAACCTCAAACAAAAACAATCCAAAGAACAGAAGACAGCCACGTCAGGTGCACATACTATGAACAAAGATCCATATTTATTATCTGTGATCTCTGAGTCCTATGGCCCTTGTAGACTATGTATTTGCTTCTTAAAATTTCCATCCTTTTATTATGGTTTATAAATCTTAGAGAATCTATAATTGTTACAGATTACAGGCAACATTAATTTTATCTGTTTTTATCTGCCTGGTAATGCTATGGTCACTACACTCAGATAAGTCCATTTCGTGGACACACAACAGGAAATACGCTGAACTGCATCCTCCAAAGCACTTTGATTTCGGCCCAATTCCTCATCAAGCTAACACAAAACAACCATTCACCTTTTCCAGGCACATCTAGTAGCAAATGCAGACCATTTTTTTTCTACCCTTAACTGGTTTTTCTTCAAGAACCTTTGGCTTTCCTGCCTTGCTCTGATTCTAGACCCGTGAACTGAAAAGATCCTGTCACTGATTTTGACAAAAGTTTTGCCTCCTGATCAGAAGGGGAAGAAAGAGAAACTTCCCACTTCAGGAGACAGGGAAATGAAGACATGAGGCTTGGTGTCCTTGTGCAGCTTTCCATTATGAATTTATTACCTTTGTCTATATTTTCCTTTATAATCTGACTGTCTGAAGCACCAGAAAATAAATTCTGTGTTCCTGATATTGCACTAATCCATTTGCCAACAGAAGGAGAGTCCCAAAGAATCCACAGTTGTGTAGATATAAATTATTCCAAATTATTTTGCAGGGATCTGTCTTTTCTAAGGCTGTGAAATCTCTAGGAAGAGGAAATCCAATCATTACAGACTTACGGATAGCATTCTAGAAATAGAAAATGCTATGGGAAATACCTTTCTCTCCTTCAGAATTTCATGAACACTTGTTTTGCTTTGTGTGACAGTACTTTTGAAAAGATTACATGTACAGGAATTTATGTGAACTCATGAAAAAATAACCAAACACCAAGCAAAAAAAAAAAAAAACCACCCCAAAACAAACCACAAAAAAAACCCCCAAACCAACAAAACTCCCAAACTACTCAAAATAATTTTAAAAAAACTTAAAACTAAACCCCACCAGTTCACACCAAAGACAGCACTTTGATTTTAAATTTCTGATTTGGCTGGAACATACTGTGTGAATGCTGAGTGGTAAAAGCAGACAGCTGCTCTCCAGAGAAAGTAATTAAATGGTTACTTTTTCCTTTAAATCGAAACTGGATGCTCAAGGAGAATGCATCCCATTTAATCCACAGCTCAGGGATATAAAGTTGTAAAGTCTGGTGCCATGTTCCACAAATTCATAGATTCCTTGGGCCACACTGTATTGCAATTATGCAGTGGTTTGATGTTTTCAAGTCAAAGTAAATTTAGGTACAAGCAGAAGTAAAGTGAAACTGAACTGGACTGTGTGTTGTAAAACCCACCATACTTCATACTCTGGAAAGAAAACAAATTTTGACTATGTTGAGTGTTTCATTCCATGAAAGACCTTGTTGACTTATGGTAAGATATGAAACAGGCCAATTGAAAAAATTTTCATGTTTTGAGGGGTTTTT
>VYZQ01003676.1:2284-12979 GCA_013400655.1 Mystacornis crossleyi
TGTAACAACTGCAGACAGTTTCTGATTCTACCCAATTCAGAAATACTGGCAAAAGGCTTCTCCATTGTTTTGGGGTTTTTTTATCTTTTAAGTCCCCAGAGGAGCAGGGAAATAGCGAAAAAGGACAGAAGAGATTTACTGCTGTTCTGAACAGGCATGCACAGCTCACATCTTCAGGTGATAGAAAGACAAAGGGGAAGTAAACCTCTCCATAAAGGTATATGCAGCCAGCACTGTCTGCATAAGGGCTTTGATTCATATCCAGACATCAGGATTTTATCTTCTCTTTGCTAAAAGGACAGGACAGATACTGCAATGAGGTCATTTATAAGGAATCATTACTCCCAGGAAGTACAGTCTAGGAACTATTACTGCTAACGCATTGGAAAGCACTGGAAAAATTACAAATGTTGAAATTATTCTACTGTCAACTTCATCAGAATTCTATGCAAAGCCATCTTAAGAGTGTCGAGAGTAGAAATGCATGCTGAGTGTAGATCTGACATTGGTTTCTGTTTATTTTGGTTTTACAGACAAAGTATTCTCTTTGTTAATGGGGAAAATAACCTATTTTTTACTTCAGTCAAGGAAATTTCTTTTTATTTCCAAAAAAGAAGAGGATCTAGAAAGAGAATCACATAATCAGGTACAGCTGTCAGCAACATATGGCTTTGAGCAGGAAAAGGGAGGTTATTTCTGAACTTGTGAGGATGGGAGAATGTCTTTTATCAAGATAAAATACAAAACTTGTTTTGAAAACTTTACAGTATTTCATCTGGGTTCAAACAAAAGCTGCTGACGACAGACACAAAGAATTTACATCTTCAGAGCTAGGTGAGGGAACTGCAAAATGAGCAACAGAGCTGTTGACTCTGAGTTATTCAACATAACCCCTTCCTCTCCAATGACTTGCACAAGTGTCCTTCCTAGTTACAGCATGCTTCAGAAAAGAGCCTTCATTTCTCTGCTTATTTTTCATCTCTTTTTGGACAAACACTGTTATTTAGATCTTTACTGACAGAAATGGGGAGGAGAGAGCCAAGATGATTGCTAGGATTGGGTGATATTTCTTTGTGATGCTGTTGTGTGCTCCTATGTGTCTCAAATCTAGTGGTTGGTCCGATATTTTAAGAGAGATTTTAAGAACCTTATTCCAGTTAAAAGATCCAGTCAAAAATTCAGATGGTTCAGAAAAGTATTCAAAATGCTGTTTACCTATCCAAGTCAATCCCATATTCCAAATACTCAGATCACATCCAGAGAAATTATTATCAGACCCTGGAATATCCATCTTAAGAAAATTATCTAGCATTTTCTTCTAATGAACCCCGTGAATGTTTTATGCCAGGCATAGAAAGCAAAATACAAATAGTCGCCTGAGACAGGTCCACTGGTGTGAATCTGGTGTCTAAATAATACAGCAGAAAAGTGTACTGGATAAAAAATGTTTTGAATATTTCAGAAACACTTGTAAAGCTGCTCAGGAGGTGAAGATTTATAAGCACATTGACTGCAAGTGAACTTTTCTGCAGATAAATGATGAGCTCACCTGCTCTACGGGCTTTCAGCATTTGCATTAGGATACAGGAGCAGACTATTAAATTTGCAGCTGTAACCACTCCTGGCAATGATCCTGTGACAAATCTTAGAGAACTCATAGAAATGCTTCATTAACTTATACTGAAAGATACCAACATGAATTTTTGGGCAATGTAGTGGTTAAAAACACCAGTGAATACAGCCCGCACCCGTGTACCTCAGTCTACCAACACCACATTTTTCCAAGGACACTCATGGCCAAGTTCCCAAGGTTTTGAGCATAGGACCAAAAAACATGCACCATTTTTTCCCCTCAAGCACAAACAAATATGACCCATGCTCTTATTTTATACTCTCTTCCAGTATATGAGGCTGGCTCATTTGCTGCAGTCTGCTGCACAAGGCAGCTGTCTATTAACCCACAGCCAGAGCTGGTATGTCATGGAGAACACAGAAGTTATTGGAACAGACTGCAAAATCCAGCCCAGTGAGCGCTGTGATCTTCCTTTAAACTAAAAAAAAAAAAAAAAGGTGGGGGGGGCATTCCTGTGATAAAACAGCTTAGATGTGGACTCAGACTGCAAATGAACCTGCATGCACCATGGCATTACTGTAAGAGGGAAGAAGATCACATCAGCCTTCTAGTTTGCCTGCCATTGGTGAAAGTGCTTCAGTGGAAACAATTTAAATATTAAGCATGTCCCCAGATTTTTGTGCACCTTTAGGAATAATTTTATTCCCTCTCTCTCCATTTTTCTTCCTCTCTCATTCTGGTGCTGCAGGGGGTGGTGCTGGCTCCCACCAAACAATTTCACCCGACATTTGCTTGCAGATTGTACCCTGCCATGCCCATGGCAGAGATTTTGAGTTGAAACACATTTTATTTTCTTTTCCTAAGAGCATTAAAACTAAAATAGGGGTCAAAGTTAAGGCCTTCTAACCAGGTTTTGAAAACTGTTTTGGTGGGGACGGGGATTTGGCTTGTGTTCTTGAGGAAAACAGATGTTTCCATTGTAGCTCTTTTTTTGGGCAGTACTCACAAATCAAATCCCCTGAGCCTTCCCCTCCAGCTCACACATAGGACTCACACACATCTTTCTAGTTTTACCAGCGTGACATTTGCTCTCTCATTTATAAAACACATCTCATATATTTCATTTGTATTACTGAGGGTTTTTTCCTTTTTTTATTATCATTATTTAGGTTCCTAGAGAGAAAATAAAGCAACAAGGATCAAAGCAGGAAAATGAAAGAAAATAAATCTTTCACCTTTCACAGTACTCCTTCACTTGGCAATAATTATCATCAAGAAACAAAATAAAACAAATATTTCCTTTAATGAGTTGCCACTAGCCAGTGGAAAATTTTCAGTAAAGACTAGATACTTATTCCAAAATAACCCAGACTGTATGGCAGAGCCAAATTTTACATTTTCCCTCCATCCATTTTTATTTCAGTTACCATTAGCAAGAAAATAATGCCTCTGTTTCTTGGGGAGCTACAAATGCCTCCTAGAAACTCTTGAGAAACATACCATTTAAAGGCAATTTCCCTAATATGGCATATAGATATTTCCCCCTTTTCTTTTTAAATGTTTTATAAATGGAGAGATTTTATTGAAAGAGGAGCTCTGTTCTCCAGGAGCTCTCTGAATCCTGCTGTTTATGTTTAACCTGGAGTCATGATAATCCTCTTCATTTTTCTTTAATTTGTCATTTCATCTTTTATATTTTAATAAAATCAGAGTAACACACAGCGTGCTCAGTCGTAGCATCTGACTTAATGCAATAAGCAATTATAAACCTTACAGTGGCTTGCAGCTAAACTTTTTCATACTCAGTTAGCAGCAGCCCCAGCTTGGCGTGCGATACTTCGAGCTCCGGCCCAGGCAGCGGCTGGCAGAGCTGCACACACCAAAATGCTCCTTCTAATCGTGTGTGTCACGGGCCCCTGCTGCTGTCAGCATTGCAAAGGTGGCTGCTGAGGCAGGAACCACAGCAAAAACGAGACCAGTGAGAGCAAGGGTTTGCCAAGACACTCAGTAATGCTCCGCCGCGGCAGGATGAGCTTTGCTTTGCCTGAGGAGTGTTATATGATCGGATGATTAAGTCCACCCCAAGTTCGTGTTCCTACCACCATAATCACATATAAGGTGTTTTCAGACTCTCTTCTCTTCTCACTGCACTCAGGTATGACCAACACGCCGGCATCTCCTCCTGACACTGCCCGGTGTCCTTGCACAACCCCAGCAGCGTCACTTACTTCCAATTCTGCGATGAGTTCCTTGTGCAGAAGCAGCCACTAAGGAGCTCTTTTAGCAACTTGCCCGAGCTTTCCGTGCCAAAATCTGGGGAATAGCGATAACAACACAAACACAGAAAGCCACCCCAAGTCGTACACACTGTTTCTGAGGCACTTTGCCTGCGACAGGGTAGTGAGAACATTGTTACCAGGCTCGCAAGACCAGGCAGCTATTCTTTTTACTGCAGTAGCCAGAGGAGGAAAAGAAATACATTACTCAGTGAAGGGACTGAATATAGCCAGAAAGCCTATAAATAGGAGAAAAGTGGAATCAGCTTATTTTCTTGGGTAGGTTGAGCTAAGAATGAGGGCACATTTTATAGCACCCAGAAAGTCTGGGTGGGAAGCTCAGGGTATTTCTGTTAGGGTCCGTCTAGACTGTGAGAAATTCCTGTGATTTCACAATGAAAATTTTACTTACAGAAACTCCCTTTGTTGCTTTATTTGTGTGAGGTTCAAATTTGGAAGTCTTTTTCTTTCTTTAGTACTTGGTTCTTTCCACAAAATGTATGCTGAGATTAGGTTCTCAAATGCTCCGAGCACAAGTTATTCAGACAATACTTTAGTTCTGGGTTGTTGGCAGTATTTGAAGGGAGACTTGTGCCTGTCAGAGCTTAGATTTTGGTTCAGTTGCTGGGTCTTTTTAATCACTGCAGTTTCTATGCTACCCAACAGGCACTCTTCCAGTCTAGATGAAAATGCAAATAATACAAAGCAGCTTCTCACTACAGGCTTTAAAGCAGAAGACAAGAAAACATGTATCAAAAATTTCACTGGAATCTCTGTAGCTTGTGGTATGTAAATATTAAATTGGACCAAATGTCTGAAGCTAATCAGAATGCTTGCTGTAATGCTGGGCAGTTATGCCCTGATGTCCCCACGACCGTTGCACTGCACCTCTCATTTTAATTACTTTTCTGACAATGAGGGCTATGCAATGCTGATCTTCAAGTGCTGAGTTATGTGGTATTTAGATATCAGAGAAAGAAAACCCTTTCTGTTAACACACAGAAAATGGACTTGTACAAACAGAAAGCTATTTAGCAGTAAAAAAGGCAAAACAAAACAGCCCCACAAACACTGGCCCTCCCCTGTGTTTTCTCCTGTGAACAACAAAAAATGGCAGCTTTTGTGTTTTATATGGGGAGGGGGGAGGGAATAAATGTTGTGCTGTTAACAGAGTGAAAGACTGAATACTGGTGAAAAATGCTGACATTTCACCCCACATTAATGAAAAAATGTAACATTGTAACATTTATAAAACACTCCTAACAATGAACCAAAGGGTACTTCTGTTTAGTGTGACTTGTATTAGAACACTAAAAGCAATAGTGTTTATTTAGAGCAGAGATGGTTGAGAAATTGGAAGCAGAAATAGGAACATTTCTGCAATGGTGGCAAAGCTCATACAAACCCTCTCCCCACAACTGCTAAGGTTCCTCTGCCCAAAGAAATTCTCCTCAGGGACCTTGGTCATCAGTTCCTATTGAGCTGGCTATTGTGTAATGGTTATTTTCATGCTCTACCTGTGTGAAATTAGTTTGTTAGTTCTCATCTACCTCAGCTCAGCTGACACTTGGGCAGCTCAGCACAAGTCTATTCAGTGGCTGAATAGAGAATGATATCTCACTCTTTCCAAAGAGCTTGCTGCCCCATGTTACGGGAAAAATGTTTTCTCCTTCATAGTCTGTCTCCCTCTGCTGATGCTCTAAAATGAAAGACCTGCTCTCAGAAGGACAAAAGTTACTAACTAGTAGAAACAAATATCTCTCAGAAATTACTAACTAGTTGAAAAAAATATATATCAAAATGGCAGCATGTTCTGGGCATCATTTAACCAAGGACAGAACATGATAATCCCTGGTTAGAAAAAATAGGTAGGTGGTTAAATTACTTACAAACAGGCTGTGAAGCATATAAAATTAGTGTAGTTGTATTGGAAAAATATTTGCAAAAATTGCCTAGAGTGAGGGTCTGGTGAGTGCTGACAAAGAAAAGAGTTGCTGCCTCAATAGGCCTGGAGGTCAGAAAGAGGGTGAGATGAAAGAATGCAGCTCTATCTGGCTCTCTGAAATAAATTAGGAGAAGGGGAAGCAAGGCATTATATGAGCTCTTGCTCATGTGACCCTTATTTCAGTGGAAATTAAATATGCAATTCATGTTTTATGCATGAAGAGAAAAAATGTTGAAAATACCTTTTTGGAAATCCACAGTCTACTTTGGGTAACCTCACATCTAGGAAGAAATGAGATTGAAAGCACCAAAGGGAGGGCAACCAGACTGAGTTCAGACTGGAAAATACTCCAATTTGCTCAGTTTTGAAAGTGTATAAAAAGTCAGGAGAGAGGAACACTCACTCAGATAATACAGACCAGACTGTCTTTTTCCTTTTCCGCACCTGTTTTTCAACTCTAAATTTCCTTCCCATCTGAGCTGCCTCTTTTTCTTTCTCACACTTTGCCCAGGGCTGTCAACATCTGAGCATCTCCTCTCCATGTCTTTCCCTTGCTTCTCTCCCTGTCTCAGCACATGGAGAACACAGTAAACTAAAAGGAAACACAAATTCCTTTACTTACAGCACAAATCACCTGTAAAAAACACCCCCGGGGCCCCAGATCACAAAAAGACAAAACATATATATTGTATGTAGCAAAAACAAGGAAAGATTTGGATGTTTGGGGCTTCCAGGTGAAGACCAACGGTTGCTGATAAATTCACTGGTTAAAATTCTTGTATATTGTTGATTTTTCTGCATATTTCTCTGTTGCCTCATGGTTGGGTCTTTAGACCTCTTTTGGAAACAAGTAGGATCTCATCACAAGCAGGGGTTAAGATGGCTCTGCAGGCAAGCTCTGTTTTCTCTTCCTAAACTATATCAGGGGAACTCACTTTTTTTCTTGGATGTAAACTCAGCAGGATAACGATTAGTATCGTATTCACCACAGGTTTGAAACAAATCTAGACTGCATAACCCAAAAGAAAAGAAAATAGAAATGCTAATGCAGATAACAGTGATATGATGAGACAGGAACTTGTTCCTCCGTGAAGTTTCAGTCCAGGACAACAGCTTGGACAGGAAGTGTCTGTGAGCCACCAACACTTGAAATTTTACAGGCCGAGATAAAATAATTCCTTTGGGATGCAAATTTCTCTCAAGTAGAGATAGTGCAGCTGATATATTAATGCCAGTAAGGGAAATGAATCAGACAAGTTATTGAGACAGGACTTGCATCCTGCATTTCTGTCTTGACTGATCAGCACGGTGCAGCTTAAGCCTGTGAGTAACATCACATACTGGTTCTTAACGTAAGCTTCTTAAAGGTATAGTTCCCTACAATAAAAAAAAAAACAGTCAAAAAGCACTGAAAGCGTATTTTCTTCTCTTATATACCAATAAGAAAAAATTTTTTGATTAATTCCATGGTCTGTATTTTTGCTGGGGTACAGGAAAGCTTCATCAAATCTATAAATGTTTAGTATCAGTTCTATACCACAAATAATAGAAAGCAGCAATATAAACTTTCTTTTCTTAACAGCTTTCTGACCTTCTGACTGCAATTCCCACTCTGAGTGACTGCAGTTCAGGAAAATCATGTATTCTGAAGAGCCTGGTGGCAGCAGAGAATCTCATCAATTTTAATCCCTGAAAGGTTCACGGGGTTTGAGCCTGGCAACAAAACGCTGCAAACATGGCTGAGCAGGACAGACCTGCTCCCTCCTGGCACCAGTAACAGAGATCAGCACCCCCTGCTCCACGTGGCCTTTGCCTCTGGATTCTGGAAGAGAAGCAGGAGAACAGTTTGGATGAATGCAGACATGCCCAGTGTAACGATAGGAACCAGACATGAAACACCAAGTAGCAGCTTCCAGGATGGAAGGGACAAAGGTGTGCTCATTTTAAATGAAGGTGCAGCACTAGAGAAGCTGGACTTCTGAATCTAATCCATCTCAGGGGAAACAAGAGTAAGGCTAGGACTGATTGTTTTTTTCTTTTTTATCCATGTAGTTTTGCTGCAGGAACCATGATGAAATGCAAACCCAGTTCTTCCCCAGTTCCCCAGCATTTTGAGACAAAACAGGGTCCAGCTACCTGCCACTCCCCAAATGAAATGGAGTTGTGGGAACGAATTGCCATCAATAATAAACTAAAGTTTGGTTCCAGTCCTGAGAACTCAAATCCTTCTTGCTTGCTTGCAAGCTTTCTTCTGGGACCTGAGCAGACCCAGTGAGGACCTGAACAAAACTGTAAAGGAGCCTCTGTTAGAACAGCCTCTTGAATCCTTGTTAATAGTATGATAATATTGTACTTTTGCATGTCCTTAAGCTCATTTTCCACACCCAAAAATATGTGAATTCCTCTAATAAAGCACTATATTTAAGTAGAAAAGCCAAATGTTCCCACAAGGAAGACAGAATAATGAGCAATACTTAATTCCACAGTAAAACACTACATCTCTATATTACATTCATACTTCTCCAAAGCTTGTTGAAAATATTTGACTGCACAGGGAAAGCAGAATTTATTTTGCTTCTCTGACCCACAGCCTTTAACACCATTTAAAACAAAAGCAAATATTGCTGGTCTTTTCCGGTAGAAGTGTGGCACGTTGGTCCAGGCATGCTAATGCTCAGCACAGCATGAACAGTGAGGTGCCTGGGTGCACGTTCCTGCTGCCTCCAAAATTGTTGCACAGGCTGAAGAGTTGCCTCACTGTGCTAGTGTCCATTTAAAGCAAGGATGTTTACTCCAGGTTCTTGCTGCAGAGCAGAGAAGCATCTTCACAACTGCAGCAGCTCTCTGTTTACAGCTCTCCCTGTTTGCACATCACTGGAGACATCAGCATTGTCCTGAGCTGGCAGTTCTTTAAAAGCCTGTGGAAACAGCTGTAGATAGAGATATTGATTAAGAGAGACACCAAGTCCTCATCCATATCTTACAAGTAAATAGGGAAAAAAGCGTTGCTAAATCTGTAGTCTAATTATAGCTGGAAACAACTAAGGGCAAATGGCTATGTGGAGAATTATTAAGCTGTGAGTAGCAATACAACTGAGCAGGAGGAAGCCATAGATAACTGAATGGGTAATAGCGCTTCAGCAGACTGTAGGGAGCATAGTAAAGTTGAGATATTTGCTCCTATAGTAACAGAAACCTGGATTTGATTTACTTTGTGAGCCATAGGTCTGTTTTCTTTACCCAGATCACACTAGGTGGGTATAATTCAGTCTACCTGCTCCCTTCCTTTGAGTAGCATGGTGTGAATATAACTAGCAGAACATATTTTTGGTGGAGAAACATTCTTCCTACCCTTCTTTAGAGAAGGGTCTCACCTCCACTGATGAGATTGTATATGTATTAAAAACATGTTCATGTCAAAGATCAGGGGCTGAGAATTTGTCCTGTGTTATCTCCCCCAGTATTCTACTGACTGAACTCTAGAAAGTGTTTTTTTAAATTATAATCCTTCTTTTTAGCTCCTAAAGATATAGTCCTTCTTCCACAAGAAACCCCCTTTGGACAGGAGTTCAGTGGTAGATGTGATACATCAGATGAGAAGCTCGATGTATATCAGCAGCAGACCTAAGAGGCTGAGACTGTGGAGCCATCAGGAAGGAACATAATGTGAAATTGCTTGTACATGCTGTTCTTCTGCTTGCTGGAAAAGCTCTGTTCTTGTGACACTTCAGGGGATTAAGCTGATGAGTGTGCTATGCAACCAGGAACTAATGCTGCTTAAAACAGCCTTTCTGAAACTTTTTTCCCTTCTTTTTTCCCTCCCTCCCATACTGGTGACCTCTCATCCAAAGTTCAAGCTCTTGTTGTCTCTTTAAATGAAATGTGAAAACATAAATATAACACATGTATCAGCTTCATCATGAAGAGCTGTGTCTGTAAGGAATGGGAGAAGTGATGAGGGGGAAGCTGCTTGTTTTCCAGGCTGAAATACAGAAGCTGACAAACCTCTCTTACTGCCTGAGTGTTTTTCATTATCCTTGGAGACTGGCATACTGGCTCAGCACAGCAGGAGCACTGATGTGGGTCTCAGACCCAGAGCTCTTCTTTTTGGTGGCCTTGGGTAGGTCATTTCTGCTGTGGTTCCTGTCAGAACTGCTCAGAGACATCTTCCCCCTTGTCCTCAGTAAAGCAAACACAGCTTTTGGAGAACAGTGATCTCGTTGATTTTCTTCAGATGACTAAACTGCTGTCCTCAGATGAACATTCCCAGGATATCAGCTGATAACACAGCTTTTGATTCGGTCACCCACATAAAATTGTTCAACTGAAGGCTGGATTTTCACCACAGTCACAAGAGGTAGAGCTCAGCCTTATCTGCCCTGCCGTGTAACCAGTGAGCACAGTTGCTTTTAAAACTCGTAACAGTAAGCTTTCATGAGCTTGTAAAACAAAAACTTTGTGTTCTGGAACAACTGTTTCTCATGCAGAAGAAAAGATCCCCACTTTTTCAAATGTGCTGCATAGAGCATTTGGTGTCGTTATGGTTCTACTGAAGAAGGAGCATTGAATTACTTACGAGAGACACTTCCCAACCTGGCTCAAAAGAATGAAAATAACCATCAACTGGATATCTGAATGCTTTATTCTGGAGGGAAGAGAGGGGTGTTGTAGTACCCCAGCTTGGTAGCAAGCTGGGGAATGATTCATAGAAGGTTTTTTCAGGTTGGTTCAAGTTACTCCCTTTGAGTCCTGTGTAAGCTCTTTATTGATTGTAAGTTGTATTCTGTACCCCAGTTTCTCTGGTTACCATTCCCCTGAGTTCTGTTCCTCCCCTTAAATTGACCCTTCCCCCTTCCCCCTTCCCTGCCTGCTAAGTGGAGAACCCCTGTCCCTCTCCTCCT
>VYZQ01003676.1:13313-37933 GCA_013400655.1 Mystacornis crossleyi
GATCGATCTCGGGGGCTCTTCTGCCACCTCTGTGAGGACGCTGCTTTGTCCCTCAGCTGCCACAGGCTACCAGGACGGCTGCAGTGGGACGCGGTGTGCCAGGGCAAGGGCCACCCCAGCATCAGAGAGGATCTAGTAATCTTCTTTTAAAACAGTGAAAGTTAGGAATTCCTTTTTTTTTGGGAATTAGTCTAAACTGTTCTAAATAAGGCAGTAGATAATGCAAAGTGAAGAGTACATTGGCATAAACAGTGAGAAATTATGTTGGTGGATCATTCACCAGTAAATGTAATCTTACTCCACACAGAAAGTAAGGCCAGCCCACCTGAGATGCTGGAGCAGCCCATTGCTCGAGCTAATGTGTTTACTCATTTTCAGAGCTTGAAGTCAGTGAAATAGTTAATAAAGTTTCAACATCTGTTGCACTCGATCAAGGACAGTTGGCATCCCCCTTAGAACTATTGATTCTGGGTTTTGGGCAGTAGCTGGCATGTTCCCCGTGCCACCTCTCTGGCTAAACGCTGAGGAACTCATCTGTAGAAGATGCCAACCTGCCTGGGTACAACTTGTCACAGATTTTAGATGAGTGAGAGGAGAGACACACAGCAACAGCAGCAGCTTGCTTGAGCTCTGCCAGCTGTACTGATGACTTTCCAACTCGGATGCTGCGATTCCTGTCATGCACAGGGAGAAGATACATGGGAGCCCCAGGTCACTCTGAATCCTGATCTGTGCAGCTCCTCTCAGCAGGATGCACAAAACTGAATCCTGGTCCCTGAAAACACAAGTGCGAACAACCAACAGTTTCTTCTGCCACAGGATGGGAGATTTGGGGATGGTTTGCATCGAGGCAGGCACACATCACTCGGCCTGGGGAGGCCTGGGACATCAGGCTTGATGTTTCTATAGGTAGGCTGGGGCATAGTGACAGCAACCATTTGCTTCCACTGCCCTCCCTTCCCCCAAAGCGATTACCAAATTCCCAAGTCTCTGGCAGAAAGAGAAACAAGAGAGCAGGTCCCTGCTGTTGTGTCACCCCAAAGAGCTGTCCCACACAGAGGACTGTGCCCACCCCCTGCTGGATCCAACTAAATGGCACAAGTTCCCTGTGCAAGTCTCAGAAAGACAGCTTCTGAATTTTAAATACTGTAAGACTCAGTCGGTTTTCCCCATCAAATTGCCGTTTTATGGGATAGTCTGAAACTTAAATACAATGAACTTTATTGCCAATCTGACATTTATCTGCAATGTATATTTACTGCCTTGAGAGCGAGGGCGAGTGGTGCGTTTTCTGCTCTGTCAAACAAGGAAAAGATACAGCAGGACTCTCCCCATTACCTCCACTAAAAAGAATCAGATTTATTTACCTTGACTTGAGAGAGTTGTTTTCACAGAATGTCTCTAGTTTTACAAGCTGTGTGAGATCTACCTTGTTCTTAATACGGTATAAATATGTCCTTCCTCTTTGACTGTAAGACCCTGATACAGGGGGTAAGTGCTGAAAGAGGAGGATGTTTGTTATACTGCAAGCTTTTTACAATACCTGTCTAATGAGATAATGTATTTATTTATTATAACAATAAACACAGCTGTAAAATGGACCATAAAAAATAATAGATGACTCACAGACTTCTATACCCAACATGTCAGCTGTAATTGGGGAATAAATTAAATGATCCATCTGTTTGCCACCTTCTACACTTTTTTCCCCTAGTATCCTCAATATTTAAATACAGTCAGCATTATTTATATTAATTACTCACTAACAACAGCAACAACAAAAACTCTGCAAGGAAATTGATTGGCCTTATAATATAATTCCCCAGCCACATCACACACACATGCACTATATTCTTTCCCTTACACTTAAATTTAATGAATATGATAGACTTTCTTTTCTTTATTAATAGTTTTCACTTTATCATGCCAATACTATTCAGTCTTCTCTTTATTAGTGTCTTGGAGACAGTGCTAGCAATGATACATCATATAAAAGGTTGAGAGACAGTTCAATCCATTAAGCTGGGAAAGAAGGCTTCACCTCCTTTCCAAGAGCAGAAGCTCCAGAATACAGAACTCTGACACAGTCCTAAAACTGGAATAATATCAAATGAAGATTGCAACAAAGGTGAATTCTGGGGGGTAACAGACATTATACAAGCAAAATAATATTTCCTTTCTTGAATGTGTATAATTTTATAGAGGCAAATACTGGCATTTATATAAGCAAGGTAGGAGACAGAAACTGATACACAGCAGGCTCCAGACTTAGATGCAAAGAGAACTTGAATTTCTCTCATGTCCTTGCCCAATGTTAGACTCATCAGGGAACAGTGCCATTGCTTTGGGGAACCTTAATTGATCAGTGACAAATTAAGTAATTGCCATCAAGTCTCTTCATTCTTTAGGCTGTACATTAAATCTGGAATTACTGCAAAATTAATTTAGGAGCTGACTAAGAAAAAGAGGTACAGTGATGTAAAAAAGCTGTTTTGGAAATTCCTTTCTATTTTTGACCTAAGTGTAAAGAAGTCATATCTGGTGCAGAAGATAAAAAAGTCTTGAAACTTTGGGATTCTGTGTTTTAGAAAATCCAACCTTAAATGTTTCTGTGGCAGCTGTTGATTACAAAAGACTAAATAGCAAAGAATATTTAACATGAGAGTGATTTTCTCCACTTGCTTAACCACAAACTGTATCCTACAATGTCTGGACACGGAATTGGTTCCAAATTTTCTTCTCCATCCATATTTTTTTCAAGTATTTCAACCTGACAACATTGAAAATTTCATTAATACTTTAGTTCTCCTGCCATTATTGAAAATGTCCAAATTATGTAGATATTTACTGTGAGCATAACACAATCTAATAATGTAGAAATCATTTAAACCACATAATTAAATGAATTAATACATAAATATATTTGTAGGTAAAATTTACACCAGTCGTTTTTTAGACAATTGAATTGTGTGTAATTTATTTGGCATATGACTCTACCTCTCTCAAGATTAGCTCTAAAGTTAAGGAGTTTAAAATTGTCCGCAGTTAGTAAGGGTATCCTGTTAAAATTGCACAGATATCCATTGACATAAATGAGCTTTTTTTGAACCATTCATGTTTTTTCCTCCTACTTCCACATACCTTCAGATCACACCTTCTACAGGCAAAAAATTAATGTTGCCTGTTGCGTTCATTGGACGATTTTAAAACATGTTCCCCTGTTTTCTATAACACTTTTATGCCTTCTGACAGACTATATCCTTCTATACAGAGCTGAAATTTAAAAAGAGGAATGCATGGAGTATTTTGAGGTTGGGGCTTTTCTCCTTGG
This sequence comes from Mystacornis crossleyi, assembly GCA_013400655.1. Lineage (NCBI taxonomy): Eukaryota > Metazoa > Chordata > Aves > Passeriformes > Timaliidae > Mystacornis > Mystacornis crossleyi. Next base: position 16,645 of record VYZQ01003676.1, read on the forward strand.
TGTGCTATTTGGATCCTTTTTTCTGGTAGAAAATCTTTCAGAAAATCTCTCAAACAAAGAAGACAGCAGAATGTTCAGCCTTCACTGAAAGGGTTTGAAGTGCAACACACAGAAGGTGCATCTGCAGTGAGCAGTGCTTTTAGCTGGCAACAATAACACCTCAGTGATGGGAATTCTGCTTACAAGCTGTTTTGCCTAAATAAAAGAAGATGGTCAGGCAGCTATATTTCAAAACCAGTCAACAGATTTTCCATCTACTTTCAATTTTCATTCTCCTCTCATCCTTCTCTCCCAGAGTACATGAAGTACCCTACTGCAGGCACCCTGCATATGTCATTGATTCACAAGGGCAAAGCTGCTTTTTCTAGTTAGAAATTAAAAAGGTTTCAGTGCTTGTGGTGGCTGTTTATAGAGGTTATCGCTAGTTAGTACTATTATGGGATTTCACTTTCTCTATTTTCCATTTTAGTCCATCTCCTATTATTATTCCAAAAGGTTCAATAACAAAACAGCACTCAGGATGAGACGGGAAATCTGAATAATAGATATTATATTATTTTCTGAAAAAGAAAAAGGAATATGGGTTCTGGTAGCAACTTAGTGTGACATTTTTATCAAAAATAATGGAGGGGATATCTCTGTTTCTGTTCTGCATCCATCATTTCACCAGCTGCAGTAAGAGCCCATAATTCTTGGAGCGTTTTACTTTGGGGTTAGCAAGTTGCAAGACTTCTCTAAACAAATTCACCTCTGGTGTAATTGCACAGACAGCTATAGAATTGTCCCAGAAGGGAATCTGATGGATCTTTCATTTGTAGATATTTTTTTCTAGCTGTTTTTCTTGGAAGATTTCTCAGCTGGAAACTAGCACAGAAAAGCACCTTTTCTTAATAGCACAACAGATCCTAGCAAGACAAAATATGTCACAGGTTAGAGAAAGAAAAAGCATCTCCTCCCTGCACTTTACTTGTTTTTTACCAACTGGGGCCATTCAAGTTTTCCAGTCTGCTGTAAGATGAAAACTGCCTTTATAAAGAGCAACTCGGTGCAATCAGTCCATTAACTGTTAGATCACCAAGTTCATCTTTCTCAAGTCAAGGTGCCTTGCTTGAGAAAAGCTCTGCAAGCTTAACAGAGTTCTCTGGAACAATCTGACAGTACCTACCTGTAATTAGCTAACACGACCCTGGGAAGATTTTTCTCATCCTCCAATACCTGGATTTGGCTGCAGATATATCTTGGTTCTCATGGTCTCCAGCTGGTTTTATTCCTCAGTGATATCTTTCCATAATGTCAATAAAGATCCATATTGTAATTTGGATTGTTTTTTTCCTTTTCACATAGGTTAGGAATGAATATTGGATGCTGACCGACAGTTTTGCTTTTGACATCTTTGAAACACTGTCACCATGATGTGGTGATGCTGAGGCGTCCATCACCTCCTCGTTTCTCACTTAAAGGAACACTGGACTTGGGTTTTTCCCCAGCACTCCTGCAGCATAATAAATCTCCATGTTGCCACTTGTATAATCAATACTGATCAACGTTGTCATCAAAAATCTATAAAATAATGGCCATATTTAGCATTATCCTTCCACTCACAAAATGCATCTATACCTAGGGCAGGGACATAATGTGTGTTTTAGTTGTTCTGAGCAGATGCAGCAACATTTTAGGACAGGAAGAAGAATTTCGTAGTGCATACTTAGCTGTGAAGGAAGAATCTGAGAAAACACCCCATCATATTTTTAATCCTGCTTATAGAGCAGAACTTAATCTACAGCATTAATTTCTGTGTGTAGATATTTTGAAGTCTTTAACATCTGCAAGAATTCAGGACTTAATATTTCATGCATGTTCTGAATGATGTATTCTCACTCTGAGACATTGACTGAGACACTAGGAGTAGTTTCACTGGCTGTATAAATCACCACATTTTGGATACCATCCGAGTGCCACTGGGGAAAGTCTGTTCTACTAGCAAAGCCCTGCTCCATGAGGTGTGGTAGAGTGGGCTAAATGTTCTTTCTGTACCCAGTCCTGTTTGTGGCTGATCTCACACAGCTTCACAATGAAGAGAGTCTGGAGAAAAATGTGCAGGAGACCATCAGGACAGCATCCTCATGAAAAGAGTGAAACAACTGCTCTCCATAATTAAATTGCTATCAACAAATCTTTCACACACACCCAAAAGGACAAAAAGAGGAAGAAATGTCAGGAACTACAAGGAGTGAGGATATTTCTTCAGTGGTGAAAATGAACAGTGTTCTTTTCCTGCAGGTGTAGAATTTAAAAAAGAGAAAAAACCTCCACTGATGATTTACAAGAGTTTTTCTTTCTGTATTGAATGGAATCTTTATATTTTAACAACATTTTCTGTTGTATTGTGTTACGAGCACAGTTCAGATTCTCTAAACAGAGTCTCACTGTCTATCAGTCGTCACAGTCCAGATTTTTTTTTACCAACTGACCTTTGACTTCAGTAGTATCATGTCTAGATATGATTTTGTTTAGAGGTTATGAAATGCAGGATTTTCCTAGAATATCACTGTTATTGATGGAAAAAAAGACCTCAGCAAGTGGATAGATAAATTTTTAACTAATTCTGTTAAGTCAGAATTCCTAGGGCTCTTGGAAAACCTTCCTCAAGAAGCAAGTAATGCAGCCATGCCAGAGAAGTTCAGCTACCAAGAATCAGCCATGTTGCAGCAGACAAATAGAATGGCTCATGCTAATTAAATGAAAAGGAGAACAAAGCAGTCCCTGCACTGTGTGGGATTTACGGCTGTGGTTGTATCTAAAGTCACATGGATCAGAGAGAGCTGTTGGTAGTTGCAATATCCCATACGGGGGCAGTCTGAGCAGTAAGCCAAGCTCACAGGTAGTACTGCTGAATTTAATCAGTGTTTTTCCAGAGGATGGACATGGCTGTTAGGCCCCTTCTCCCCCACTGGAGTCAACAGGTACAGGTGCACTCACACCCAATCATGTTACTTGTTTCTGCACCGCCGCTTTCCAGCCATCCCATCCCTTCCTTGTATCCATGGTCTGGCACACCTATACAGGCAAGTGTCTGCCTAGACAGATCTTTGAGCCATTCATCTCTCCATGCCACCAGGGAGGAAGAATGAATTTACTTACTCCTGTCTAGTGTAAGAAAATATCTATTAATTGTATATTTCTTTTACCCTGCGTAGAATTCATTTGAGCAACAAGGTGGGAGACTTTGCATAGCAACTGTCTGCAACTTCCTTTGGTAAATATTCATCACAGAGAATTTTTCTATCATGTAAAAATAATAACTGATGATTTTTTAAAGCTGGGGTTAACCAAACAGTGCTCTGAAAAATTCATGCCTGACTGCTGCTTCTTTTTTGTTGTTGTTGTTAATTTCTTATACACGAGTTTTTAATTTTTACTTTTGTGGTTTTTAGATTTCTTTGAATCCAAAACAAGAACACCTGCTGTGTTGCCATGCCAATCTGACTTACAGAGAGGGATGAATGTCAGCATGTGATGAGCTTTCATTTATAGCCTAATAGCACTCTACTTCCAGAGCCTTTATCAGTTGAAGCTTACATTCAGAACCAAGAACCCATGCTGTACAAATCAATGAAGCATTTTCATTGGCTAATACTAGCAGGCAGAAGTGTCTCAATATTGGCCTGTCAGAGTTGGGTGTGGTAAAGACAAAGAAAACACGTGCAAGGTCAGCTCCAAAGATGGTAAAACCAAACTGTCAGTGGCCTAATATTAAGTGTTTGGGTTGTTGTGACAGATGAGATTGGAGAAAAAATTTGAAGTCCAACAAGATGACTTTGCCTTCAGCTCCTCAGTAAGGAAGGTGACCGTAATAATCCTCCAAAATGGGAGGAGAAACCCAGAAGAACTCAGGAGAAAATGAGAACTTGGGAGATAAGTGAGAAGATATGTTCTTGAAATGTAACAATGAACCAGAGTGGAGGCAGTATCAGGCAGACAAGAGTCAGATGCTGGGCCATGGACACAACTCATGCTTATTGGATAAAAGGCAGAAACCACACCATGCCTGGGAAAGATGGTACAGTTACAGTACATGAGTTATCCACTCTAAACAAAATGTCTTGAACAAAATTACATCTTTGAAAGGCCCTAGAAAAAAAGGCTTCAAAACCTGAGGTACAAGGTCGGAATACTTTTAGCCAGAAGAAAGTATTTTTAGACAGTTCAAAGTATTTCACCCTGCTGAATGCTAGTCAATACCATTAACTTGCATTTCAGACTTAGAAATAAGAGAACAAATTCATTTCAGACTGCTAAATGAAATGACATCCATGTACTACAGAGATGCTAAAATCACCTTTGTATGGTTGAGCCTGTAGAAATTCTGTAGTGGTGGGTCAAAAGCCCAGGATAATATTTCTGAGGGCCCCAGAAGCAATGGACTGTTCTGTATGTGGCTTTCATTTATCCCCACCCTCTTAACCCCCAAATATCTTCTAAAGTCAGAAGGGACAGCATGATCAAGGCTTACAAAACTCTCTAGGTTCAGCTGTGTGTTTCTGCACACTAGAAAAGTATCCCAATACATTTTCTGAGTCATAATTTTCACTGTTACTGTCCCAGCACCTCCACAAGCACACATTATGATGTTTGTCTCTCCCTGGGAAAAACTGTTTTGTCCACACATCTTGGCTGGAGGCCACGGGAGTGACTGCAGCTGAAAATTCCAGGGAGGTACCAACATCTGTCTCAGCCTGAGCCGCACATCCCTGTTCCCCACAACAGCAGAAAGGGGGGCGTGGCCTTGATTACTAGTGCTTTATTTGTGTCCTTGTCATTATCCAACACTCCACTCAGATGCTGACTAAACCTCTGTTGCAATTAGGTTCAGAAATGCTGTTCCAACTACTGTGCTGATTTGTCTTTGATGACCTGTTTACTCAGGGATTCAAAAGGTCTCTGCTAACAAGAGGACACTCTACCTTGCACGACAGTAATAAATCTTTCATCAGTACATTTCAGATTCATTGCGGTTACAAGCAAAGTTCTTTGAACTCATGTTGTGCTGTTTGATGTATCTTTTAAAGATGCTCACAGCATAGAGAGGCCAGAACGGGGACAGACTCCTGAAAGATGCAGATACAAACCCTGATTTCATACTATCTGCTGAATCTTTGAGGATGTTGATGAAGGCTGGAAGCAGAATATCAGTCCTAACATTCCTCCAAAGGTTTCAGATCCAACCTCACACTTTGCAGTACAGTCTGTCTGATCATCCAGGCTTAGAAAAAACAGACATATAAAATAAGAACATGCCCAGAATTTGTTGCTGGCTATGTATAGGAAAAAAAAAATCTAGAAATGATAATTGTCTAGCATTTTATTTGATCGATATCTTCTTGTGGCACTAAGAAATCTCTTTTATTAGGTGAAAACTATTTTAAAATTTTAAAATTTTATCTTTTAATGTAAATGTAAAGTGATTTTAAATGACTGATGGATTAGGTCTTCATCAATTAGCAGGAGACTGATTACTGAGGAGTATCAAATTGCTAAGTGTGATTAGGCATTAACTCCATATCCAAGTCCCCGAGAAAAGCAAAGCAATCTTTCCCTGTTTAGAACTTCCTAACCACAAAAATATGTAAAGAAACTGCCCAAACCATGCCCCAGAAAAGTTGCACTGAAAATAATTCTGCCATCCTCACAGCCACGGGGACACATTCATGGCCTGGGACAGATGGAAGTATCTGTTTTCCTGTATTTAGCTAAAATTTACTGAGAACACCATCAGAAAGAGAGCACAAATCGTGTCATTTTGATCTAGATGGAGGCTTTCTCCAACAACAGTCTCTCATCACAAGCACCAGTGATCCTCTCCTTTATCCATGTGATTCTTATTCAAGGTAATTTTTGCACCAGAACTGAGAGTTTGAAGTTCTGATTAGATGGATCTTTTATGGTGTGCTTACATCCCTCTTCTTTGGCATGGGTGTGTGACATATTTATCCTGGATAATTGCCCTGCTTTTCTTCCTTTTGTAATGTCTTTGTACAGATATCAATCTCTGATGCTTTTTCTGTGCTGTACACCTCACACTATCTAGATAAAACCAAAATCCCCTTTTACTTGTCAGCAAGTATCCATTGTTGAGAGATGAAGAGCTGGCTCTATTTTCTGGGAGCAAAATGCAGCTCTGTGATGAATGGAATGTCTGACAGGAACAAGGAATGTTACCACTATTTATTATTGTAATTTTTAAATTATATCTATATAGTGTATATCAAATACTATAATTATGTATTTATTATTATCTTTCCATTATCAGTGTGCTTGTTATAATTTCTTTATAAAGTACATGTTAAGCTCAACTTGAGATGCAGACAGAAACTTCCTGACAAAAGGACTGCTTAGCTAAAAAATAACTGAGTCTCACTGGGTATTTGGGACTAGGCTATCACATAAAACTATTCTCAGCAGAGTGAGCTGGGACTACTGGCGGGGGTACCTTGGGGGTGACACTATGAAAGACATGGGAGCACTGAAGAACTCACATGGCTTCTCTCATCCTCCACTTCTCAACAGGACAAAACCACTGGAGGAGTGAGACCAGGTATAAGCAGGAGTGCTCTTGACTTTAAACCTTGGTCTTCAAGGGCATTTCTCATTTGGAGCAGAAATTACGCCAGAGGCTTAATGTATAGGTTTCTCTTGACAGAACTCAAGCCTCTGCTTAACTAACAGCTTGAAAATGTCCCCAGTGACTGCTGCGTATCTTGAAAATTTTTGAATTCTTGGACAAACTAATGGAAGTGAGAGTACAGAAATATAAACACATTTTTACAGCCAAAATCATTTTCAGTACTGTGGGTTTTGCATTTTTGTGCAAGTGACAGAGACAGATGAAGAAAAAGGAAAGCTTGACTGAATTCTGCTGTTCAAATTTTACTTTTCTGACTGATAACCAATCATATTCAAGAAGCCAATAAGGTTCCCATACCATCCAAACTGATATAATGGCCTTCTATTGTTTATTAGAACACGTGCTGAAGTTACAGCATTTTACCTCCCGTCTTCATCCCCTTGGGAAGCATTTCACCACCCTTCAGCCTCACTCAGGCTAGAGAAGGTAAATGAAACTGTGCTATAACTCCCTTGCTGGAAAGAGTAGCTCTCCATGGACTGTATGATAGTAGGGGCAACCCTGGCACTGTTACAGGTGTGCACAGGCATTTTGTGAGGACTGGGAGTAACTGGGAGCTGTTGTCAGGAATGTCTGTCTGGCATTTTCATTGCTGGCCACTGCCTTTCACTTCTTTGCAAGGCATTTGTGTTACTTTTGTTCACAGCCTTTAGGAGAACCTTTGCCAGCTCTCCGCCTGAGGCCAACCCTCAATCTCGTCCACAAACCGGTCACCTCTTCCACAGTAGAAGTTCTTCTGTCCTGGAGCCATTAGCTCTTCCCTTCAGCAAAGGCTCCTATCCCACAGACACCACCATCACCTTTCTGACATCTTGGGATCAGGCTATGAAAAAACCATAGCCAGCAGCCTGCAGGAGCAGGAGTGCCAAGAGAAATGGGCTTGGCTGCGGTAACTGGGGTGAAGACACCAAATCATCCACCAGCAGCTGCACTGGGGCTGCGTGCTGCAGTACACAGGCCAACAGAGAGCAGGGCAGTGCAAAACAGCCCTTCACCCTACAGTGGGAACACTTCTCTGGGAAAGCACCAGGAACATTCAAAGTCAGGTTGGACAGGACTCTGAGCAACCTGATGATGTCCTTGCTAATTACAAGGGGGCTGAACTAGATGACCTTTAAAGGTCCCTTCTAAACTAAAGTATTCCATGATTTTGCTGTATGACTGTTTGTACAGCCAGGCACATGCAAGACGTTTTCCCAGAAACGCAAAACACCTCCAGGGTTTTCTACTCCAAGGAACGTGACATGTCTGTTGGAAGCAATACTTGCTCACACTGGTTAATTTTGCTCAGTACCTTGTTTATGCCTTCACCATATGCTCACAGTCTGCTTGCAGAAGCTCCATGGCTCTTTGTAATCTCCGTCACCCTTCCTCTCTTCCAAAGGCTGTTTATTACCTTTTAAATTTTAAAGTTTACTCTCCTGCACCTGGTACATTTCTTTCCTCTGCTTCCCCAGGACTGCTCAGGCCCCCACAAGCCCTTCAGAATAACATTTCTGTCACCAAACCTGCAGCTGTGCTTACTGAGACTCAGCTGTCTGCCTGCACCTTGTCGCTGTCAGCATCTTAAATCTGAACAACCTTGCCATCAGCTCTCTTACAGACTAATTTAAATTTATTTTTGTATTCTTCTACTTACATTTCTTACCCTAATTCAATCCTCTCCTCTCTCTTTACTTTGTTCAATTGCCCATTATTAGACTACTGGATTCCTTCTTTTCTTATCCACCAGTTTCCATTCCTCTCATTCACCAGAAGTTAGACTGTTGTCCTTCACCTTGGTTTTCTCATTGTAGCTGGTGGCCAGCACTACAACTGTACCATAATCTCTCTTTCACTTTTCCTCTAGATATCTTGAATATCCACTCATTTTTCAGCAATGATGCAAAAATGTTGTCTCCATAATGTCTACATATCTGTGGCAGGATCCACCTTTGGTTTTCTATTAACTTCACATTAGCCCAAACCACTTTTGGGTTTGATGATTATATATTACATGTTTCTTGAAAATCATTTGTCCTCAAAATTTTCAACACACTTACAAGCCTAACTTCTTGTAGTAATTATAGCTGAGACAAATGCATTCTTTACATTCCTTCCTTAAAAAAAAAAAAAAGATCACAGCTGCTTCATTTTTCTACCAACCACCTCAGCACAACTTTCATTTCCCAAGATTAGGCTGTACCTCTGCTTTTTACCTTGCGTTTCCTGACATCGCTGCCTTGAGCGCTGTGCATTGATGTGGCCAGCGAGAGTTCCTGGTAAATTCCGAGGGAGCCATCAAACCCCCGTCTCTCTACAAGCACATTCCTGTGCCAAGAGGGATGTGACAAGTCTCGGCTTTGTGCAGGAGAGAGGCAGAGGAGCAGCAGGACGCTGGTCAGCAGCCGGGGGACATGCTGCTAAGGCAAGGAGGGAATCTTTTAATGGGATTAGCACACAGAGGAGAAAAGAGGCAAGAAAGTACCAGACTTACAGAGAAATCCCTGTACCAGGAAAAGCATTCCCTGCTCTTTGAGAGAATGTTGCTGAGGATAACAAAAAAAGGACAAGAGAGCAGTGTTTTGCAGGTGAACAGCCTAGATTTAGACCAGCACAAAGCACAATCAATCAATTTTTCTGCTAGCAGCAGTGCTCAAAAAGTGCAGAGCGTAACTGAACTTATTTTGCTTGTTTTATAGACTTTTAACAGGCTTTTCAGAGCATCTGGCAGAAAGGAATATGGCAAATTTTAACACTATTCATCATTCTTAAGGAACTGATCAAGCTTATATCAAGCTGATGGGTGGGCTGTGAGAGTGAGGGAGGTAGTTCATGATAACACTGCACAATTGCTTTGCCTCATTATCTTTTAAATATATACTAAATATCTGGAATATTAGAAGTATTTCAACTGTGAGAATACCAAATATCTGGGGCCATAAGGAACCTAGTTCCAAGAAGAGGACTAGTCCACTAAAAAGTGGACTTTACATCCACTAAAGTCAGTAGAGGTGATGTGAAGTCACAAGAGATGAAGATGATCTCTACTTGGACATTCACGGTATTGAGTGTAGGATGTAAAGTCAATCACTTTGTTTTACACCAGCAGATAATAGAAACCACTACATTGTATATTTTCTACAGCAAAACATATTAAGGGGGTAATTCAGCATACCTGGATAATATTATGAAGAATTTTAAGATTTTTTTTAAGAAATAGAAGCTTAGTGGGAGCACCTCTGCAGTTTCTATTGCATCAATACACTCATTTGTGCTATGTAAAGCTAATATAAATAGGTTGCCAGATGCTACAGCTTATATAAAAGAGTGGAAAATCTGACCTAATGTTGTTTTGTACCTACACTGCACTCTGTACTGCTGTAAATGAGAACACAAGACACCAAGCAAGTGGAAAATGAAGGATAATATTTCAGTTTGGAATACAAAGCTGTGATGTGTCCTGCTCCAGCACTGCTTGTTTCATTTACGTGGGAGCCTTTCTGCATCCCTCACTGAGGATGGAATTAACACATTTCAAAATCATCATCTTGCTCTTTTTGCTAAATGATGGGAAATTTTCCCATGATGCAAAGCTTTCAAAACAGGAATAAACCTACATCCTTCACCTTGTCTTCAATCCCAGTCTGCATCCCCTGAAATTTTTTTTATTACCTATACTCTGACAAAATGCCTGCTCCCATTGAGAAGTTCTATTTTGTAACTTGAATGTCCATTAATAAGCACCAAATTGTGAAAAAGAGAAGTGTAAATGTGACAAAATACTTCCAGAGAAGCACAAGGAGTATTTCTGAATAATAAAGACATTTTTTACCTGCCAGAGGTCAGTATAACAAGGACTAATGACAAGAAGTTTACAATAAGCTGATAAATTATAGAAAAAGTAAGTTCCTAACTAGTTTGTATTTTATGAAGTTTTTGTAAATAAAAACAGCCCTTGACTGAAAATTAATTTGAAATCAAACATCTTACTGGTCTCAGTATAGGAGTAAATTGGTGAAACTCTACAACAGGAATAACATGGAATCCAACTCACAGATTCACAAGACTAAGGTCAAAAGAGATCTCTGTTTTCTTATTGAAGTATCTCAGGCCACCCAATTATCCAGCCCTGAGTCCAGTAACTTGTATTTAACTAAAGCATTCTTTGTCTCAGATTAAAGCTTGCCTGTTATAAAAGGTTTCAGACTTTGTTGTAAAATCTGAAGAGACTTTGTCGCTCTTTCCTTGTACTTTGTTCCAGTAGTTAATCACTATTACCATGTATTCTGAAAAGCTTCTTTTGAGTCTTAATTCAACTTCAGCCTTTGCTTCTTGTGGTGCACCTCTTCTCCAGGCAAAAGAGGTTCTTAATATCTCCTATTTTATTTTCTATGTGAATGCAGTTTATAAAAAGCACAAACAAATTTCTACCTACTCACAAACACAGGCAAGTGAGCACATAACAGCTTTTAATCAGCTGCAGCTTGTATCCATCTTGCTCAAATTCATGCAATACACAAACTTTTCTGCTCTTTTTTAATAAAACAATTCATTGCACATTTCTGAATAGAGCTGCTGATGCACTAATCATAACTTTCAGTGTTTGAAACTATTAATATTCCTGTCTAAATAAAATATGCTTTGCATTCTCTAAATCTTTCTTCAAACTTTCCAGTGTTGGTTGTTTCTTAACCCTTGTCTGGGGTGATTTAGGGGCATCTTTGTTATCAGACTACTCATCCTCTTGCAAGTACTTCAGTTCATGCTACTTAGAATGCTAGAGTTCATTCCCTGATTCTTTCACCTCAAAATGATTTCTTATCATGCCATCGTGAACTCCCTAAAATTTAGCAAAAATCTACTTTAATTATATTCCTGTCTTTTCAGTATTTATTGCCTGAAAATGTAGTATAGCCCTTCCACCAGTGTACCTGTGAACCATATGGGGTTAGCTAAGCAGACCAGTAACTTCAGCTGTTATTTCAGTTCAGCTACCAACTCATCATATTTGGGTTGTTTTGTTTTAAATATCAGCCCAATATTAGCACTGTCTTTCCCTTCTGCAGTTTCCCTAGCCAGCTAAAGTTAATTACACACTAAGATCAGGTAGACAGATGCTCCTCTGTTATAATCTTTTTTCTTTTTTTTTTTTTTAACTCCTAGATTCTATTATCAGACAGAAAATATTCTCCAAAAGAAATTGCCTAACATCCTCATTTTATTCATGGATTGGAAAGTTCTTCATCTCTGTGTGATAAGCTCACCACCTGTATTTTCAACTACTGGACAAAAGCTGTCTTTGAAAATATTTGGCTTTCTCCGCACCAAAAAACATTTCGTTATCTCTCTCTACCAACAAGAGTAATATCTTTTGCAGGGATTTTCGTACCTAATATAACTGACAAGGAAGAATTCTGTATGACTTACAAGCATGGATTTTTTTCTAATATTTGTAGCCTCCTATTACTTTATTTTGCACATCGCAGTTTCCCAGGGTTATTGATTGCCATCTGTTTCTCTTTTTCAATATTGACTATAAATAGCTTAAAAAAAAAATTAACTAGCTCCCTTGTACATTAAACTACAATGAGATTTTAGCCAAAGTCATTGTTTTTCCTGATTTGTTGGTTCCTAAAATTATAAAAGCTTTCAATTTTCCTTCTCATTCTTCTTTCTACTCCTTCCTCTTCGAGTGGTTCAGCTAATGATTTTCCTTTCACCTGGTGAAGCTGGGCTTTCTTTGCAGCACTGAGTAGCTGTGTGTCTCTTTGCAAGTGTAATTACTGCTTCTACCTTCTGTTTGCGCGTGTGGGTGTGAGGGGCCAAGAGCTCTGCTCTCTGACCAACCACCAGCTTCCAGTCCAATGAGGCACTTCCATCCACTGCTGTTAAACCCAGAATAAAATAATTTGGTTCCTTGCAACAGTTCTGATATTAGAAAGTCTTTCTGACTCTTGTCAAATGATGTCCTGGCGTGGTGCGAGGGCTGCCCTGTGCATCTCCCAGGTGTAGCCACAGTGTTTCTCTCCACCCAAACACGGAATTGTGTCCGGCTGCTGAGTGGATCCCAGGGATTTTACTTACACTGGGACTAACCTGTGATTTCCTCATATCAGACTTTGGACATGGGGACAGAAAGCGTCTGGGAAGTGTTTGTGTCTTCAGGGTGTAGCAAGAGATGATTACTAAAGATTCAGTAAACTATGTGTCAAAAAAATAATGTGTGAACATCGAAAGATACGTGCTGGTTCTACTCTGCTTAGTGACATACAGCACTGTTTCGTATTAATCTTTCACTGCCATTTCTAATAGACAGCTTTAAACTGCACCTTATTATCTACTCATTTTTTTTAATTTAATCGATTTTTTCCAACCACTTTGATTTTGATGGACTTTGATCAAATTCCAATAAAATCAAAATGCTTAAGTGAGAATTACACAGGCTTTTCGATTTTTTTTCTCTTTTACTAAAATGCTCAATCATTGTTTTTTTAACATCTTTCCTAAAAGAAAAACTGCAATGAACACAGTGATTAATAAATTAAAATAACATTGATTGATCTCCACATATCAATGTCACCAATATGCCCATGAATGCCATGGTTGAAATCTTAGTTCCATTAAGGATCATTAGCTTCCGGAATGCATCCATTATTCCAAACCACTAGTTATTTTCTGCATATAATTCCACCTCTGGAGCTTGTGGGGGGTGTGTGTCTTCTTTACTCACTTAACATTAAAATGTCCTTCTTCCTTTGATAAGACAAAACTTTCATTGATTTGAGCAGAGATTAATTCTCTCCTCTAAATACCCACTCTCAGACTAGCATCTCCACAGATTTTCAACACTTAAAATGAGTTGTGAGTTAATCTGGGAAATCCCTTTTTAGTTCTCACACTGATTAACAAGAGATTAATTTTGTTTCATTAATCACTCAGCTCTTAGGTAAAACCAGGATATCTCTTCCACCATCCCTCGCACTTTGAGAATTAATTTTCCAAAATACTTCCTTTTTAATCACAGTTTCTATTTTCAAAAAGACAGTATTATAGTTGTATTACCTCAAAGGTTTTAGTAGCTGAGAATTTCATTAACTGCATTTCTGACCTTTGTATAAAAATTACCTCTGTCATGTAGTACATTTTTTAAATTATTTCTCTCGGATCATAAAAGAAATGTCAATATTTTTCTGTTTAGCTAGTGGGTCATAATCTGTTTTGGTTAATAAAAGAACCTATGAAGTAACTTTGTTCCTCAGTCGTTATACTCAGCATTGCAGCCAGCATAAGAGAGAGCAAAATTGAGATAGGTGAACTTCTTTGGAGAAATGATTTATTGCACTTTGCAGTTCAATGGTTTTTCACACTTACAGTTTTCATGAAATTGGTTATTTCTGCTTTTTAAAAAATCACCACAATGCAGTAAGGCTTTTAAATTAAAAAAAAAACAAAAACAAAAACAAACCCAAACATTTCTGTATCTGTTGTGTGAATGCAATTTAAATGAAAAGACAGATGTTTACAAATCATCAAATGTACCTGCATTCATTTTCTTTCTAGATTAGAAATACAAAAAAGAATCAGAAGATAAATCTGTTCCTTGATTAATGTTCCTGGAGTTATACCAGTGTAAATGTTGCACTATCTCATTTGAAAATAAAAACCTCATAAATTTCTGCTGAATGCACACTGACTAAGCATGAGTTTAAAAACCTAAAATAGTCTAAACTTGTCTTTTGAATTTCTTTAGTCTGTGAGGGTGCGGTACAGGCCCAGCCACACAATTTGGGGGCAGCCTGAGGATGATCCCACTTGTACGAGCTGTGAGTAACCTCTGGTTTTCCATGGGGCAATGGACAACACGTAAAGACAAGGAAAGTATGTTCACGGCAACCTCCACGCTACACCCTCCTGTCTTCCCCAGCCAGCTCTGTATTTACTGGCAGATAGTCCTGCAAATCTCATGTGAGGGGAAACATGCATTTCAACATGGCTGCTTCCTCACAAACTGGTACGATTTTGGTTTTTGTTTATTTTGATGCTTGTATATCTTCAGAAAAGCAGGAGGTTGATTGTTTTATTTTTAAATTCTGCAAACGTAAAAAAATGGGGATGGAGGAATAGTGTGTCATATAAACCCTTTAGTTTGAAAGTTCCCATCATGAAACATTCTCTTCACAATTTGAAAAACTGAAATTATTTGGTTTTGATTTTCTTCTGAGCAAAAGCGAAAGCAATTGTCAGTCAGTCATCCTGAAGTTTTGGGGTGAGTGGGAATATCTTTTGTTTTTTTTCTTTGAAATTGTGGAAAGTGGGGAGCTGATTTTAACCACATCTCGAGTATCAGTCTGGAATTCCACCAGAAAAGGGAATGTTGAAAACAGTGTTGTTGAACGGTTTTTCCTTCAAAGCTGAGGGGAAAGGGTTGCTTGGCAAGACTTTCTCAGCTGCAGCTGGAGGCTCTGCAGAGGACACACAGACATCTAGTGGAGAAACTGCAGATCCAGGAGATCCAGAGGGCCAAAACTGGGACACCTCATTCACGCACCCATCGGTGTTCCCCCCAGTCACCCCCCCCTCACTGCCACGGGGCTGAGAGCCACCCCAAGGCCCATCAAGACATCCGAGAAAGAGTGCTGTGCCTGGAGACTGCTCTGTGCCCCCTTTCCCAGGGCTCGTTCATTCCTGTCCTTCCAAACCATGGACACATCATGAGAACCCGCATGAAATTCCTTAATAAATCTCCCATAATCCAGAGGCTTATCATGGCCTTTCAGAAGCTTCTGAAGTTCCCCCATTACTGTTCTTTTCATATCAGAGTCCAAATGAAGCTGCTCTTCCAGATTTGACCAAAATCGGGTGATTTAAAGCTTACAAAGCAATAATTAAGCAAGAAGCAAAGTCAAATTCGGCTCAAGACTGCAGACATTTAAGTTCTGCCATAGCACTTGGGAGCTGTTTAGATAAATTCAACAAGTTTGGAATAAAGGCGAATGAGGGCTCTCTAAAAGAAAATATTGCTGTCACAGTATCATTTTTCATACTGCCCCTTCTTAGTTTCTGAAAAATGAATTCAAAGCAAAACTGAGAGGGAAAAAGAGGATTTTTCACGAAAGACTTCATCAATCAAAACTGGATTGGAAGACCTTCCTCTGCTTTATTCTCTTTTGTCTCAAAATCTTATGAACATTTAGCCCTAGCAAAACTTCATAACCTTGAACTTATTCTGTAAGAAATAGAAGCCTAGTAAAATATCCCAAACAAATTAAATGCAACCAATTCTTTGACATGCCAAATGAATTTTAGTTTTGCCTTACTGTGGTCTTATGTTTCATTGTTATTAAGAATGTTACCAGTATTTTGCCTGCCGGGAGCATATTTTTTCCTCTTTTTCAATCTTACTCAAAGTCTGCTACTCTTTATTTTACTCTTCTTAGCAGCAGAGGCTGGTGCAGAGGTGGGGGATGGGGTTTACCCAATAAACTGGTGGGTTTTGCTTAGTATTTCTGTATGGGTCAGAGTCACAGAGAGGCTTGCAGTGAGATGAGTGCCAGCCACTTCCAATGACCTGCTTTGAACAAGATCTTCCTGTATAACAAATATATATAAATACAAATAAGTGTAAATTGTTAGAATGCAGCATAGTCCCTCTAAACCTATAAATCGATCATTTGCAAAGGCCCAAATCCTGATTGGAGTCCATGGGAGCTTCTCCACTGACATTAGCACTAGAAAAATGAAGGACAACTTTTGCTTGATGTTGGGGATCCAGAGATGACCAAGGCACAGAAATGGTGGATGACCCTTGTTTCTCAGTAGAAATAGAAAACTCAATCTTTATCTAGAAGTCATGGACTTTCTTGGCTCTCAGAGGCCTATCTTTCCTTACTTTGTGTTTTATTACTTTAAAGACTCAAGAAGAGAGCAATGTCGTAACACAAAGGGGGAGGTTGTCTTTATGTAACCTTTGACTGAAGAGGAAGAAATATTGACTTTGCTTTCTTAATCACAATAAGCTGCATCATTTGGCGCACAGAGACTTGCTCTGTATGCTTTATGACAAATTGCGTGGTGCTGTCACTATTCTCTAGGTCTACAAATATCCTTCCTAGACTTCCATTCCTTGTGTTTTGAAGGTGTTAAGGGACATACATTATTGGGTCTCTGTTTAAAAATCGTTAATTTAATACATGTTCTCATCTCACAGTCATTTACTAGAAAGCAAACAAAAATAAGCATGAACAAGACAAAATTTCAGGTTTTGGATTCTAGCAAATATTTACTGTGAAAACAATTGAACTGTTTGCATTTCTTTTGAATCAGACATCACCAACTTGGATCTGCTATTCCACAGTCCAGGCAATATCTATCCTAAGCAAAAATGACCTTCAGCAGAGTCCCACAGCTAAGCCTCTGGATTATACCACCTTCTGTATCAGTTACAATCCTAAACTATGAAATGCAAATTCTTGAACCAGTAGCATGTTTCCTCATATCTCTGTGAGTTATTGTACTGTAGGCAATGTTCATTCGAACACAATAAATCTCCACTGAGTTGGAATTTAATATACTCCACTGCCTTGAAGTACTGTAGGTATAAATATCCTGGGGTCCTTGTGCAACACCTGCAGAAAGCACAGTGCTGGTGTAACACAGTGACAATACTAAGAAAGGTTTTAATACAGAAATAATATCCCAGATTAACTGTGATGTGAATATTATAAAACATGAAGGACCACTTTCGCCAGTAACACCTCTTCATTGGTTACATACAATTAACTTGTTTTCTGTACAAGGTGCCTCACCCAGCAGCTGTTGTGGTATTTGCAAGTGTTAAGACTGGTGGAAGGGAGCGTGTTTTGGGCTCTGGCTCAGCAGAGCTTGGATATGTGCCCAGCCACTCCAGTGTCTTGGCAGTCCAACCAGGTCAGTAAGTGCTGTCTCTGTGGCTGCCTCAGAGCCAAGTTTACAAGACTTTTGTTCTTCCACGGTGATTAAGAAACAACCACATCTTTAGTCAGTGTCAGAAGTACTCCAGCTGGCCACCTTCTGTCTCACCAGGCAAAGGATCATGCCCTTCTTAGAACCTGGCAGCTAGAGTGGGGTTTGGTTCAAGTTTAATTCAAGGCATGAACTCTGTTTAGGACCTAGAAGTGGATCTACTTCAGTCATTCTGACACCATTCACCTGTGAGCTCTACACTGGTAGGATTCATAGAGGGAGACATAAACTAGGGAGAATTTCTTCAAACTTCTGTATGGCCATAAAAATTCTGAGACCTGAATTCTCAGAGTCTTCTATGATTCTGCGAAAATGAAATCAAGCATGGCAATAGAAATAGGTAACTGTATCAGTGGGATCCACCAAACGGTATTGTTCCCTAACTCCCTCAAATTCAGGAGCAGAATTTCCTTTTTACACTCATGGGGAAACTTGCACAGGCAGTGTAGAGTAGACCAGAGGCAACCAGAAGGTGAGGTCAGCCGTGGGCCAAACGACACTGCCACCGGTGTAGTGGAGCACTGGTTCAGACAAAAAGGAGCAAAGGGTTGAGATAATGAAACTCATTTCATGCTAGTCTCTAAACATACCTTAAGGGGAAGGGAAAATCATGAAAGAGGGAATCATTACATTTCCACTCAGATAAAAGAGATTTTTTAAATGGCACTTTAACTTCACAGCTGAAATTTCCTGCATAACAAGTACCACTGGGATTCCCCTGCACTGACATTGAGAGATGCCCCATTCATTCATAGTCAAAACAGGATGACTTAACTTTGTACAGTCTGAATGTCAGAACTCCCTGAGCAGATGCAACTTATTATTAAAAAAAGAGCCCTTTTTTCAGTCGATTTTATGTCAATTAGAGCAGTGGTTTTACTACCAGGCAAAGAATTATGTTGGCTGCACAAGTTGTATCTCCACTACCAGAACTTTGCCGCTGTAAATATATTAACCTGCATTTGTAGTGAAGAGTGGTCCTCAGTGAGTCATTCATTGAGAGAGAGACACTTAGGAGACAAATAATGTACAATACTGATTAGTGACCACTGACACAATGAGTCTGTAGAGCCATCTGTTTTCCATATCCATCCATTACCTGCATTAATAACATTATCCCTGATCTTGCAAGTGAATACCAGAGGCAGATATTCACTTTGGAACTATTAAGTTTTATTTTCCCCTTTATTTGCCTGAGTATACAGAGGAAAAATTCCTTCATGTCATAAGGAAATAGAGCCTGCACTCAGAATAGGATGTGCATTTATGTACCCATGCATTGAATGGGCGCATGGTTTGGGGAGAAATCTGTGTTGTGAAGGGCTGTTGTGAGTCAGCCTCTGGAATTTCCCTCATCTAGGAAATGTCTTTGGATGAGATAGAGTTTGGTCACACATATGCTCGGCATAATGGAGACGGTTGTTCTGCCTCATCCAGATTTGTGCATAAATCCGCACTTAAACCCATTCCACCTCTCAGTTTACCAGAATTTAAATGTGAGACATAACACTGTCTATTTAAAAAACTGAGAAACAAGGGGGAATAAAAACTCCTTTCAGGACATGAACTTAAATTGCCACAGGGTCCTTTCTGCTAAGCAAACAGCTTTTCTAGTAAACTGGAGCTGATGATTCAGCAATTGCTGGGAAGTGGCCTTTCAGCAGGGAAAACTGTATGTGGGAAAGGTCGTTTGAGCAGTGTTGCCTATGGGTGGCACTGATGGTAATGGTCCCATTTTCTGAGAGTTTGTGAAATGGTCCATCAAGCACTGTCAGCCTTCCTTAACCCAGTGAATGGCTTCTGGCCTAGAAGCTAACCCCAAGCCTTGGGATGACAGGGGAACTCTTTCCTGCCCTGTCTTTGAGGAAAAGGTCTCTTTCTTGCAACTTGCCTCCACCTGAAGATAAAATCTCCAGGCATCTTCCCTGGGTTATTCACAATTCCCTGCAGCTTGTTTTCATCCCGGCTGTATCCTGCTTTGTCTGCAAATCAGACAAATTGGAGCTGTATAAATCCCATCACATATCTGTTTTCTATTAGATTAGGAGTAGACAGACTTTGGCAAATTAAAAGAAACCTCAGACTCCTTCCTTTCTAACCCCATATATTTGGCAGTGTGCTGCACACCCTAAAATGACATGAGTAAGATGCATTACAAAGGAGAAAACCTGGAAATTAACTGCTTCCACCCTGCTGTTAATCAAGAACAGATCATATTTCCAGGTCTGGCACTGACAGGTCTTTGGACTCTGTGATCTCCATTACAGAGGCATTTTCAGTTCTCCAGGTCTTATGAAAATCCTTAAACCTACTGAGTTCAAGAAAACAAAGTCCTTAAAATCCAGGTTTTAAAGCTTCACATGTCTAATCTTTGACAGAAAGGTATGTGGATGTGTCTTGGAAAGGAAATGCAAGAATCTGTGTAAGATTAGACTGAATACTAAAGAGAAACATGATTCCTGACAAGGGGACAGAGGGATTGATACCTCATGCACTTGTTCATCAAGTGCATGAACTTTTTCTTCCCTGAGAGCATTTCAGCCAAGTTGCTCATGCTGGTATTCAGATGCTTTACAGCCAAGGAAATAAAAAGCCAAGAGACCCTGTCTATCGATAGTACAGTATTGCTTGTATTGCATGATGTCTGGGTAATGTCGGGGTCTGGGTCATTGCTATCATAAATTGAAAACAGAGACAGACAGCTAGACAGACATACAACCACAGTTTGTAAGACGGAGTCTGGTTGTCTGTTTGAATTCAGAGTAGCTGCACTGTCTGTTTGTATTCCTTATTCATTGTAGCAGGAAGCATTTTTTTCAGTGCCTTAATCTGTACAGACCGCTGCTATGGGCTGCTGATCACTGACTGCTTTCCATTCCTTCAGTCACTTAAGAGAGAGGCTAATTATCCCACGTGTCCACTTTGAAAGATGTTCACTCTGTTCCTTTCTTGAAGATCCTTCAGAAAGAGGTGACAGTGACCAACCTCTCATGCAAAGATTTCACTTTTCTTACATTTTACTCTGAAAGCACTTGCTCTGTTTTCACCCAGTGCAGACATTTTCACATTCTTAAGTTGTTCATAAATTATGTGTTTTCAAGCCTTCAGGAAGCCAGAGCAGCTGTGCATCTCCCACTGAAGGCCTTATGCACCCTGCAGATCCTCTGTCATGGGCAGTCTAGCAGTGGGTGACAAAACACTACACATCTGAATCCAAGCTCACCTGCCAATTGTGCTACACATTTTGGAGTCAGAAGGAAACCTCTTTTCTCTAGTCAGCTGGCATTAGTTGTCATGGCACAGTGTAAAATTGAGTCCTGTTTGTGACCTTACTTCATCATAGACCCTTATTTTCCAAGAGATTCAGCAAAGGGTTTACAGCTGCTTGGCAGCTTGGCAGGCTGAAGTATTGATTTCTCAGTGCACTCTGCACAGCCCATTGAGCCCACAGGCAGCCTGGGTCTCTGTCCTGGATGAGTGTGAGGAAAAGGTCAGCAAAAGCCTCATTCTGCTTTCTCGTGGCTGCACTCACCAAGCCCAGTGAACATCAATGCACACCAGCTCAGCAGTGTAATAGTTGCTGCCTCACTGCATACAGACCACAATCCCCACCAGATGTTC
>VYZQ01003676.1:37988-49071 GCA_013400655.1 Mystacornis crossleyi
TGCTGGTATTCAGATGCTTTACAGCCAAGGAAATAAAAAGCCAAGAGACCCTGTCTATCCATAGTACAGTATTGCTTGTATTGCATGATGTCTGGGTAATGTTGGGGTCTGGGTCATTGCTATCATAAATTGAAAACAGAGACAGACAGCTAGACAGACATACAACCACAGTTTGTAAGACAGAGTCTGGTTGTCTGTTTGAATTCAGAGTAGCTGCACTGTCTGTTTGTATTCCTTATTCATTGTAGCAGGAAGCATTTTTTTCAGTGCCTTAATCTGTACAGACCGCTGCTATGGGCTGCTGATCACTGACTGCTTTCCATTCCTTCAGTCACTTAAGAGAGAGGCTAATTATCCCACGTGTCCACTTTGAAAGATGTTCACTCTGTTCCTTTCTTGAAGATCCTTCAGAAAGAGGTGACAGTGACCAACCTCTCATGCAAAGATTTCACTTTTCTTACATTTTACTCTGAAAGCACTTGCTCTGTTTTCACCCAGTGCAGACATTTTCACATTCTTAAGTTGTTCATAAATTATGTGTTTTCAAGCCTTCAGGAAGCCAGAGCAGCTGTGCATCTCCCACTGAAGGCCTTATGCACCCTGCAGATCCTCTGTCATGGGCAGTCTAGCAGTGGGTGACAAAACACTACACATCTGAATCCAAGCTCACCTGCCAATTGTGCTACACATTTTGGAGTCAGAAGGAAACCTCTTTTCTCTAGTCAGCTGGCATTAGTTGTCATGGCACAGTGTAAAATTGAGTCCTGTTTGTGACCTTACTTCATCATAGACCCTTATTTTCCAAGAGATTCAGCAAAGGGTTTACAGCTGCTTGGCAGCTTGGCAGGCTGAAGTATTGATTTCTCAGTGCACTCTGCACAGCCCATTGAGCCCACAGGCAGCCTGGGTCTCTGTCCTGGATGAGTGTGAGGAAAAGGTCAGCAAAAGCCTCATTCTGCTTTCTCGTGGCTGCACTCACCAAGCCCAGTGAACATCAATGCACACCAGCTCAGCAGTGTAATAGTTGCTGCCTCACTGCATACAGACCACAATCCCCACCAGATGTTCATTATGTTGCCTTGATAGATAATATATTGGGTAAGATTCGTTTATGACGGGTTTACTGCGAACTTCAGCAGCCCCAAATGCTACAGCTCTAAGAAGGGAAATTAAGGTCCTGCTGCAATCTCCTACTCCCAGATCATGGTTCAAATGGAAGGGTGGATTGCTGTGTTCAATCGTAATTTCTGTCTCAACTTAAGCACTGGCAGTTGTCAGCATGACCATGTTGGGCATAAAAGGATAGGCATCGTTGTAAGAAAAATATGGATGGAATCAGAGAAAAATAGCAGATATACAAGAGTAACTTGTCAGATGCAAAAATCAAAATTACTTTACAAGGAATTTATGCCTGCTCAAAGAAGAAGGTAGTAACAGACTGGAATGCAGCTCAGTATAAAATCGGATTCCATGGGGACCTCACAGAGTGTGTGTTAATCTCTACTGCACCACATTTTGTCCTGTCTTCATACTACATGCAAGAATTGCCTTTTTCTGGCTTTCTCTCGAGGAGCTTTAACTCAGTGCAGTCACACCAGAGTGACTTGGAACACAATCCTACAGCAGGTAGAGAGTCTCCAGGAAAGTACTGGCTCCCAGGACTGAGGAAAGTACTGAGCTCTTCTTGAAACAGCAACACCTTGGAACAAAGTTGCAGCCAGGGTGAAAAACATCTGTCAAATCCAGTGGTAAAAATGTACTTGCCCAAACTGAAAGAGGCCTGGGTCACAGCGGTGGCTATTCACCACCTGAGCTGGTGGTCTCGAATTCATGGGCTGTGCTTGGTGACTTTGCCATGTTCAAAGACACCAAAGCACACCTCATCCACTTGGAATGATGCTCAAATTGTAAGGGGACCAGATAATATTCCTTAATATCTCACGCCAGTAGCTACTTTTAATGGAAATCAGAGTTGGGAGAAGCTCTAAAAAATCTACAGAAAGGTCTGTTTGGCATGGTGGAGGTTAACAGACAGACTGACTCCATATAAACTTAGTATCCACGTAAATGTCCAATCTTTCTTTCTGAATCTTACTAAGGTCTTGGCCTTAAGAGCTTCCTGTGCTATTTGGGTTGATTCTGCTATTATCAGAATCAATTTGCTCATTACCAAAAGTACATCTAAGTACATTAAGGGCCAGATTCTTGGCTGGTATGAATTAATCTCCCTTCCAGCTAGTGAGACTGCAATGTTGCACCCCTACAAAGTGAATATAAACTGCTACTAAATCAGAATGTTTGCAATTTTCAGACTAATGGAAAACCAGGGCCAGTAGCGATGTAATTTCTTTCACATTATCTCCCCATAATTGGTGAACTAGCCTGAGTAAAACCAGAACTGATGTGATGACTTGTAATTTGGCAGTACTGAAAGATTTGCTTTGTTACTGTTTGTAATGGCACCAAAACTTCTTATTCCAAACATTTTTTTCATTTTTTATTATATCAGTCATCTTTTTCTTGGTGGGGGAGTGGAGGTGAAGGAGAGTTTGCAACTGTTAAACGTTTAATAACTCACAAGAGGGCAAATAAAATGTTTGGGGGTTTTTTTTCAAGACTATATAGAAGTAAGGGACACAACAAAACTGTGCAGCATGTTTTCGTATTGGTAACTTCAATTTAAATTGCTTGCTGTGCCAAGCCTGGATGCGGAAATCCCTGGGAGGGCACTGACTCATCACATCACTTGGGAAAAATATCAATTATCCTGCATATTGCTGTGCATACTGCAAAACTCCAGATCCTGGAGACAGAGCGTGGCAGTATTTCCAGAACATATATCTTCTCAAGGATTTTGGAACTGTAAGGCAATTTCTTAGGGAAAGGTTAGTTAAAAATTATTCATGCTAGCAAAAATGAAAGAATTCCAGAGGACTATTAAATGAAAAAAAACCTGGAGATTACTAAAATTATGGGTTCTCCCCTTTCTAAATCTCATTTGAAGAAAGTATAAGAATTCTGAATGTCTGTCAATAAGAGCATAGTTCATTGGCATATATTCTTGTTCCTTGAAGCAGGTCAGGGATGTTCCACCTCTCCCCATATCCAGATGGAGCTCGGATCAGAGTCTTGATTCACTCATCTTTGCAGCCTGAGAGGTGGCTGAACACATTTCCACTGCCTCTCATGAATATCAAGGAGCCTGAAAAGTTGTCTCTGATTTATTTGTTCAGATGTCTGAAAGTACTGAGTAAATGTGCTTATCTATGAGTGCATGTGTGTGTGGAAGGACTAGGTCAGCGTGTAAAAATGTGGACAGAAAACTGTGTGGCAATTATTCAGCATTAAATAGCACACTTTTCTCACCATGGGGCTTCCTCCACAATGAGTTATTTTTAAAGAATGTGAGTAAAGATGAAAGCTCCAATGGGGAAGCTATGAAAATTCCTTGATATCAAGTCAGTGGCTGCCCCTTTGAACAACCCAAACAACTGACATGAAGTGTAAAATTCTAGACAAAGGATTGAAAAAAGTACAAGAAGAACAGAGATGCTCCTGTCTACAGTGTCACAGGAGGCTGTATGTACATCGTGTAGTCAATGTAATAACTAAAAAATTTCATCAAAGAAGGTCCTACTACTCGTAAGAAGTTCAAAAGGAATCAAATTAGGTTTTTAACCCTATAAAATGGTATTATTCCTCAGCCAAATGAAAGCTGAGAAAGGTCTACAAATGTCAGCTGTGCTAAGGAGACAATTATTTCACACTTGCAGCCTTGAAGTCAGTAGATTTCTTGATGAGTTGCAAATAAAGATGTCATAGCATGTAAATAGATTTCATGTTTTACTTGAAAAATATGCACATTATTTTCAGAGCTGGTACAGACCTCTAAGTTGAGCTCCATGTACAGTGGAAGTCCTCTTGTTTATAATAAAATAGTACTAGCATTGCTGATCTTTTATTCCAGATTAAGTTTGGGTAATGAAGCTTAACTCCCGCTTATTTAGTCTCTACAGGTTATAGCTACTGCTCACCACGTAGATGAATTTAGGGCTTAGCCATGCAGCAAAAGCCCACCTGGTGGAAAACAGATGAGCCCTCTGAATTGTTCCATTCTTTTATCGTGCCACTTATAAAGGCAAATTATCAAAATGCATCAATAGCAGTCTTAAATTAAGGGATATCTGCCAGGGACTTAGTCAGCTTTTGCTAGCTGTTAACGTTGTCTTTGAGATAAGTGGTTAAGGGGAATAAATCATTTTATTCAAACAAACTGTGCTTGGCTGTGTGTCTGTGTCCATGAATGTCTGTGTTTATCACATGGACATACCCATTAAAATTACATTGCTGGCATAAGAAGGTAGCTACTGGTTTGGTTCTTTGCTTAGTTTTTAGAACTTTTTCTGCTTTTCACTTTGTTCTTGAGTCTTGGTATGTGGTTGCCTGTGGGTCTGGTTCTACTTTTGTTCTGTGTAGATCAAAAGAAGCATCCTTACCCAACAGGTACTCCAAGACTGATTGATTAATTTATTGATTGACTGACTCACTGTCTGCCTGCCTCAACAAGTCTCCTCCACTTTGCAATCCAAAATTTTCAGTTTAGGATAGATGAGAAAGATGATTTTTCAGGCCTCAGAGTCTCACATAGCTCTTCTGACCCACCAGTTAGAAACCAAATACCACAAATCCCATGTCAACACCCACTCTACTAAATGACTTAAATGCAGACTCCAGACTCCTGTACTGCATCTTTACTGGGAAAAAAGAAAAAAATATTCCTTGTCTCCAGGCAAACAATCCTATTATATTTCCCCACATGCCGGACTCTGTTCTGTACCTCATCTCCTAGTCCTGCAGTTAAGGAGAATGAAAGAATATTGGTTTGAATGTAGAAGGTTCATTTTGGCCAGCAGAGTTGGGGATGACAGTGCCCTGTACGGAGCGAAGGAAGCAAATGTCAGAATGCTTCCGGAGGAAAATAGCTCCCAGTACTATGTACTTACAGAGGATTTGGACAGTGGGAGTGCAATGCCTCAGTAGATTCCTGAGGACTACATTTCCCCAAATCTCTTCTTTCCAACATTAAGGGGCCTAAAGAAAACCCTGGCATGAGGACATCTCTCTGTCCATATTCATGCAGCCTAGGTTGAGCCCTGTCTGATGGGGTAGGAATAGAGGGCAGGGAAAAGTCCTCCAGGGGTTTCCTTCTCTCCACCTAAAGTAGAGGGAACTGATTGCTGTGCTGTGTCCATTGGGGCCTCAAGGACAATAGCAAAGAACAGCCCAAATTAGATGAAAGAAAATGAGACACAAAAAGAAAAGATCTGGTTATTTTCACACCCCAAACTCAAGGAAATTGCCCCCGTACTACAAGCAGTTATTACTTTTACTTCACGTGTATCTTCATAAGCAAAACACTCAGCTCTTCTTTGGCACCAATAACTTCCAATATAACTTTCATTTGTCCTCTTTCCCTGTATAAATAATATCCAACTGGCTTATTCACTGGGTTTTCCATAAATTTTCATCAGTGTGTTGTCATATTCCACAAAACCTCTTTTGCTGGTTCTGTCTTTTTACTTCCCCCTCCTTTTTGTATGCAAGGTCATTCTTTAAAGCCCCAGTATTAAAAGTCTCTATGCTTTTGTGCATGTGGAGTCAAAGCTCAGATCCCTCTCCTTGTTATTGGTATTGTCTGCCACAGAGAGAGAGAGAAGTTTTTATCAGCCTTTGTTATCGAATCCCAGTAGCAAATGCACTGAGTGAAACTGGAGGTGGATCTTCTTGCACGTGGATGTGCCCAGACACACACACACACACAGCCCTAGACCTGCAGAGGTGTCATCCTCCACAGCCCATGGGAAGTACATCTGAGATCCCATTGCCTGGAATAGCCCTCACACT
Source organism: Mystacornis crossleyi (assembly GCA_013400655.1). Taxonomy (NCBI): domain Eukaryota; kingdom Metazoa; phylum Chordata; class Aves; order Passeriformes; family Timaliidae; genus Mystacornis; species Mystacornis crossleyi. Next base: position 43,893 of record VYZQ01003676.1, read on the forward strand.
GTAATATCCATACGATGCTCATCGCAGGCAGCTACAATATATACACTAAGATACAAAGCATGGAATTTCTGCAGATACTGAGTCTGAAATGCCTTCACAGGTCCAGTAGAGCCCATTGCAACAGAGGGGTTCAATTCCCAATAGTGGCCACACTGACACTTCCATGGCCTCGTTCCCAAGAGTTCCCAGCCAAATCTGACTCCCTCATCTAATGGTTAAATTCTCTCCCCATACTCTTAGTTTTTGGTGAGCCTAGCCCTCATCTGTACTAAACAGGGCTGTACATTTGAACAGTGTGACCAAAGCAAATGCTCCCCGAGGCCAAGAGGGAGGGAGAGGATCTTCCAGGGTGAATCAGTGAGATGTGCCCTATGCAGTATGCACAGATTGACTTTACAGCACTTGAACTCCATGAATGCAAATCATCTTAAAAAATCTGTGAAGGAAAGAGCATGTAAAACTGCCCTTGCTCTTTCTCCTTCTTTCCTTTCATTTTATCCTGTCAGAACCGCATATATCAAACTGGAGCTCTGGGTTTTAACTAGGCTTTACTGTTTCATTCTGCTTCATGAATTTTTCAGTGTTTACACTTATGCTTAATATAATAAGATTGATAATGCAGCTGCCTGATAGATTTTCATCCAGGCTTCTCAGATAGAGAGTTTCTTATTCTTTCTTCCTAATTTCTGTAATATCCAGAAGTTCATTTTCACCTTTTGCATCTTGATGCTGTTTTTCGTCTTTCACATATTCATCTCCTGAAATGATGTCTTAAAGGTAGCAATATTTACTCAGTGGATTTATATGACTGGGATGTGATATGCTGCCCATACTGCTGCAGCCAGGGCACTGCTTCCCACCCACGGGGAGGTTGGTGGAGCAAGTGGGACTTTACCCTGAGGAGCTCTGCGAGCTGCAGTGCCACTGCAGTATGTCAGCTGTGTTGTCCCAACAGAGTGGGATGGCATCCATGTACTCAAAGTCCCAGTAGCTTTCACTTGTGAGCACAAGAAAAAAAAATCTCAAGAAAATTAAGAAGCAGCAGGAAAGAGGGATTAGTAAATAGATAAGTGATTTACAACCCAGAAAACAGCATGCTTTGTCTCTTTCAGCTTTATGATCCAAAAGCAATGGTCAATGAAAATGACTGGCAGCAAAATTAAAACAATATATAAAAAGGAGTAAGTCTTTAAGCAGCATGTGTTGGCTTTACTGCATGGGAAATCAATGAGATGCACAGTTCAGTGGGATTAGAAAGGGGAACAGGATGGTCACATCATCAAAGTGCAGAATAAGCAGCAGGAGGATGTTAGATGCAGTACTTTAGGGCTCAGAGTCCTTTCAGACCCCTCACCACTGTACACATCTTCCACTCCTTCCTTCCTTCCTCCCTTCCTTTTTTCCTCTAGAAAAACTTTGCCTGCTTCTTAATCATAAAAAAAAGAAAGAAAGAAAAAACCACACAGACACAAAATATCCAACACACACACACAAAATATATCCCCAATAAAATCAATTCAAATCACAGCTCATTGATGAGATATTTTTAATGACCCAGCTCTTAAACTGGCAAAAGTACTTGCACACTTGCCAAGCCCCCTCAGTATCTTGGGAATCTCCTGTATGTCAGCACAACTTGTCACTCGGTGAATGATAAATACACGTTTAAGCGAAATGCTGCCCAAGGGCCCTTAAAGTAAGGAGATTTCAGCTGGTTTTTTTCCAGGAAGCTCATGACTCTTGCATGGTCACTATTCCTGTGAGACATTCCAATTAAAAATAACACAGATGGAGCACTTGGATCTGGGATCCTTTCAATAATTTATGGATCAAACAAAGCCCTTGTTCTTCTTGCCAACAACAACCTGTCACACCAATACTCTAGGTGTTTGAGAACTGATTTTTTTAACTTTTTGGGGCCCAAAAACTGTGGAGGTTATTTTTTCCCCCGATTTAGTCATTATCACTTCAAAATGTATGTTGCTCCTTGGTTTAAGTTATAGAATTGAGACCAAGGTTCTAAAAAAGTGTAAAAAGTTGAACAATACTAAAGTTGTTTTCATAATGCCACTAAAGTATTTAAAATTTTTTAAGGGAAGACAGGTGGAGATATGGATTCATTGTCTGTAAAGAACTAGGAAAATTACTGGATAAAGATCAGGAATTGTTTGTTCACTAGAGCTGATACATGTCCTGCATTGCACAGTGCTGCAAGGTTTGTCACAGGTGAGACAAAAAATCTCCTAAATCCTTTCCTAAGCCAATCCCACAGCCACTAAACTCATCTCTTCCTGGGGCCGTGAACAACTGCTTTTCCTTTTGAGAAGTCCATGAACTGATTGCAAACAACAAACGGGAAAAAGATAAATGAACCACCCTGCACCACGTGAGAAAAGATGGAAGGAAATGAAAGATATGAAGACACAAAGCTTGCTTTTTATGTGGTTGGAAAGGAAAGCCTCTGACTCAAATGTGTAAAACAGCTCATGTTTTCACTCAATTTTATTTAGGGGTTGTGCAGTTTTATTTTTATTCTTCAAAATAAAATTTTCTGATAGGCTGCATATGACTAACATAGCATCAGATGACTTTGCTTCTCAATGTCATGGCCGTGTCAGGGACTGATTTAAAGAACTCAGTAGAACTGCAGGCAAAATGTTTGGTGATCTTCAGATAAGTACTGATGTATATACATAAACATTTCGGTTCCATGATGCTTAAAGAAAAAAAAAAAAACCTGATTAAAATAAGCAGGAGTTTTAATTCAATTTTTTATCTCTCTATTTATTCTTGTCAAAGTAAACTTGTAAAAGCAGCTTAAGCTGTGCTTTTAAAGATTATATCTGAGTGCTGATATTTTCTAATACGTTTGAGGATAATTGGAGCTGTCACCTATTATTATTAATCACACCCTTGGGTAAATGTTTTGACAATACAAATGCAGGGCCAATTAAAAAACATAAAAAATTGCAACCCTGACACTTTCTTGTCACTGCTGTTAATGATGGCATCACTGCTAATCTAGTCATTTGAGTCTCCAAATATTTAGAGTGTTTACATGAGACTGCAACAAGGAAGCTTGCTCTCCTACTAGAGTAAGAAAAGTTGAAAGAAAGAAAAACATTTTAAAGCTGTCCTGATGTGTAATTTTTGGTAATTGACAACTATTTTTCACTGGAGAATTTTTTTAATGTTTCCCATCCTGGTATGATGTATTTCAAGTGTTAGGTTCTTGTGGTGAAAAAAGTAACTCTTTCATAAAATTCAGAATTTTTCATACACTCTGACTTCATATCTATTTTCATAACTTAGTCTTATTTTTAAAGAAGCGTCAGTTGCACGGCTTTTACAAAAAGCAAACAAGTCAGTTCAACATCAGCTTTCAGAGGCAGAGGTGATGCCATGACCTCCTCAGCTGTGACGTTCCCCACTCAGCCCTCTGCTGAACACTCTGCAGTAATTTCCCCATTTCCAACATTCAGGTATGAACATGTGCAAAATTAAGACTAGGTAAATCTAACATTTTCATTGTAAATGTCTCCTTGTCCCGGTGCCTCTGTTCAAGAAAAACAGGCAGGTTTGCAAGCTGATTTCTGTAGGGCTTTGCCCTCCCTCATCCCTTCCCTTTCCGATACTAAGGAAGACCACAGCACTTTCTATTGTAGGAACCTGTATTTAAAAGTTAGGGTTGCCTTCTCAGCGTGTGTTTCTGCTAGAAAGACTTAACTGCTCTCTGGGGCCAGTTTTTTGCACTGGTGCATATGTATTACTTGTAGTACGAGCAGACCTGGCCAAGCATAGCCTTCCCTGCTGTTAGCTTTCTGTTTGCATTATGACTTCATTTACTGCTGAAATTAAACCTCTGTGTGTGTGTATGCATGTGAGTTGTGATTTCCCGGGGAACATTAGCAGGGGCTGAAATTCAAGTGTAAGTATGGAAAGCATTAACTGCCTCAAAACTCCTTTCTCCTTTTCCTTCTCATCCCCTTATCCAGTTCAAATAGTAATCACAAGCTGCATCTCTTCCTTCCCCCACACAGTGCAAGTCCCAATTCACAGCAGGCCTGCTCCAAAGTCAGTTGAAAGACACCCAAGGATGTGCACATCCTCTCATTTGGAACTGCCTATGAGAGATGAGTACGTGCTGCTGCTGCTATCACACTCATGGCTGCAGCCAACTTTGTGGGGGGAGGCATGAGGCAAATACAGAGCATCAGAGGTGATCCACCCGCAACACTTCCAATCTGCAAGAGATGAAATCTAATAGCCAAGCGTAATGGGGAGGGTGCATGGAGCTGGTGTGATATAAAAACACAGTCATGAATCCTTAAAACCAGCAGAAGGAAAATTCAAAGCATCATCTGAATAATAATAAGGAAGCCTGAAGATTTAAACCAACATTTTAAAGCCAAAATTTATGATGTGGACGTTGGTCCTCACCTCCACAGTGTCATCTTTGCACTGGAGTTACTGAACCTTGCTGCCATCCTTGCTTGCTGGAGTAACCGGGCTTCACATCAGTCCTTCACTTTCTAACACTGTCCCCTATTTTGATGGCAAAAAAGAAATTATCATAGAATCCTAGAATGGTTTGTGTTGGAAGGGACCTTTAAAGGTCATCTAGTCCAACCCGTGGCAATGAGCAGGAACATCTTCAGCCATATCAGGTTGGTCATTACTCTGTGTTTGGACACTTGGACACACAGCCTGACTCAGTCCTCCTCATCAGACTCCAGGAGATGTTCTTGGAAGGCTTTTAGGCTAACAGTGGAAATGGATTTGGCTGATATACAGCATGGTACAAATTACAAAGCCTCTACTGCAAAAGACCCTGATGAAATCAGGGTTGGAGTGAAGATCAGCTTTCCCTTCTCCCTCCAGGTAATGCAAATCCTTGCAATACCCAGGAACTCGTTTTGGTGCAGGTTCCCCCATTCCAAATATTGCGAAGAAAACGGGGCTGCCTGACCCAGGAGCTGCGAAGCTCCATCTGGATTTGAGAAGCTAAAGGCTCAATCACTTCTGCTCTGCAGTCTCTTCAAGTGGAAATGAAATTACTTCCCTTCCCCTTCTCTATTTAAAGGAATTAATGATGTTTTCTGTCCTGCCTATCTAAAGAGAGCAAATAATTGGAAGGGAATTGATCTTTTGAAGTAACAACATCAGCACAGCCTTCTTT
>VYZQ01003679.1:0-11405 GCA_013400655.1 Mystacornis crossleyi
GCCCTCAGGAATCTCTGACCTGGGAGACAAGGGTAAAGGAGTGTTGGAAAGAACTTCCCTTGGTCAAGGGATTGGGTTAGAGAACACCCAGGCAAGCCTGACATCCAGAAGTGCATGGGCCCTGATGGGATGCATCCACAAGTGCTGAGAGCTGTTGAGGCTGTTCACGATCGTCTTTGAAAGGTCATGGCAGTCAGGAGTGGTGACTGAGGACTGGATGAAAACAAATATCACCCCAGTCTTCAGAAAGGGTNTGGAGTGCTGTGTCCAGTTCTGGGTTCCTCAGCACAAGAGAGACACAGAGCTCCTGGAACAAGTCCAGAGGATGACAACAAAGATGATTAAGGAACTGGGGCATCTCTATTATGAGGAAAGCTCATAAGAAGCTCCCTTGAGGGAGCTCAAGGTTGTGGAATCTCCCTCACTGGAGATATTCAAGAACCACATGGACACAATTCTGCAGCGTGTGTTCCAGGGTGACCCTGCTTGAGCAGNTAACCTGATTGCCTTTTACAATGAAACACATACCTGGATGGATGAGAGACATTGTCTACCTCTACTTCAGCAAGGCTTTCAACACCATCTCTCACAACATCCTCATAGGCCAACTCAGGAAGTGTGGACTGGATGAGTGGGCAGTGAGGTGTACTAAGAACTGGCTGAACAGTGGCACAGGGACTCGTTGGAGGCCTTGGTGTCCCCCAGGGTTCAGTACTGGGCCCGTTATTCATCAGTGCCTTGGATGAAGGGGCAGATGCCTCCTCAGCAGGTTCGCTGGGAGGAGTGGCTGATTCCCCTGAGTGCTGTGCAGCCCTTCAGAAGGACCCTGGCAGGTTGGAGAGGTGGGCCGGGAGGAGCCTTCTGAAATTCAGCAAAGGCAAATGCAGGGTCCCACATCTGGGGAGGAACAGCCCCACACACCAGCACAGGCTGGGGATTGCCTGGTGGAGCAGCTCTGCAGAGAAAGACCAGGGGATCCTAGTGGATAACAACTGTCCATGAGCCAGCAGCACCCCTGTGGCCAAGAAGGCCGATGGGATCCTGGGGTACATTAGGAAGAGCATTGCCAGCTGGTCGAGGGAGGTGATCCTGCCCCTCTGCTCAGCCCTGGTGAGGCACATCTGGAGTGCTGTGTCCAGTTCTGGGTTCCTCAGCACAAGAGAGACACAGAGCTCCTGGAACAAGTCCAGAGGATGGCAACAAAGATGATTAAGGAACTGGGGCATCTCTATTATGAGGAAAGCTCATAAGAAGCTCCCTTGAGGGAGCTCAAGGTTGTGGAATCTCCCTCACTGGAGATATTCAAGAACCACATGGACACAATTCTGCAGCGTGTGTTCCAGGGTGACCCTGCTTGAGCAGGGGGATTGGACCCAGTGACCCACTGTTCTCCCTTTCAACCTTACCCACTCTGGGACTGTGTGAAAAGTACAGACCAGGCTGTCTCAAAGCTCTAACCATTCTGAGTGATCACCACTTGGCTATCTGGACTTCAATTTATGTGAAGATTTCTTGGTTTTCCTACTACAATTGAGTTACTTTCCTGTGTCTGCAGTAGGGAATAGCTTCAGTGATATACTATCATTTAATTCCTGAACTGCTCAGGTATGATACATTTGGTATGGAAAATACATGATGTGGTTGTTGACTGGGTAATTTGTTACATAAACCTGTAAGTTTTTTCCAGGCTAGAAACGTATTTGTGTTGCAGCTCATTTCATTCATTCTGTGTTTGAGTGAGTTCAGATTCTAGGATGATCTTGAGATAAGAAGTGTTTCTAATAGAATTCAAGGTTTAGTGTATTGGAGTTGGGTTTCCTTTACCAGACCATAATTCTGCTGATGGTGGTTGCTATATTGTAAAGTATTAATGTCTTGGGATAATATTTTAGCAAAGTCAAGGAAGTAGAAGAAGTAGGAATCCAGCTCTGTGAGTCACTATCAGCATTTAATATTCATACCTGCATATTCTAGGAACAGGGGCCATCATTCATTAAATTAGTTGCTCAAATGAAGCAGGTAATTGATGAGCTGTTAACTTAAGGATAGCTGGAGCTCTTTTTGTCATCAGTGAAAAGGTGTTGCTTGGGAAGAGCATTATGATCAGGATAATGATCTGAAAACATTCAGCAAGTATAGGATGAAATCAAGCTTCTAGGTTTTGTTCATCCCTTTTTCCCCTCTGGTTTTCCTCCTTTCTGCTGCTTCTCACATCCTCCCACAAATAAGTTTTCAATCTTGTATTTGTACCAAATAGTCTTGATGTTGCAGACTGGCTACCAGGCATTTGCTATCAGGTGCTGTACAATGAGTAGCAGACAAAAATTTTAAGGGAGTAAAGACAGACTTTAGTTGCCTTGCAGTGAATTCATCACTGACTTTTAGATATGCATCTCCTTTCCTCTTACCCATCCCTGTGAATTCTTGGAATTGTCATTCAGTCTCCATCATGGGTAACAAATTTTTGGTAGTACTATTAGACAAAGTTCAACGTTATTTTTAAATCAAGTCTTGCTGGATCTTTGGATAAAGCTGAATGCACATAATTAAAAGAAGAGATGTTTAGGATGATTGGACTAAGTTGAACAAGAAACTTGTGAAGGACTTTTAAAAATATTAGAGAGTTCTCCAGTAATAGGTAAAAGCAGCTTAAATTAAATCAACTGAGGTTTTTATATGATTAAATGATCTGTTTCATAGAGAATTGTAGCAAGGAAAATGTTAGAAAAATGTTACAGATTCCAAATTAGGCACTAAGGAAAACATAGGAAATGAAATACTGACAGAAGTTTGCTGTATTGCTGTATTCTGGCATCCCACAGAACACATCCGGGCATGCATAGAGTGATGTGGTAGGTTACTTAACAAGGGCTAATGCACAGCGTAATTATGTTAAAGGAAGCTGGGAAATACAGAACATTGAGCAACTCTGTTGGGTGACCAAGTTCAGCTTTATATGAAGTCCAGGTTTGTGCTGAGGTAGCACTATAGAGCAGTTTGTGACTGCTCTGGGTAAGAGTAACTTAGGTACTGGAGATGAATGCTGGTATCAAGACAATTGTCAGTGTTGGTGCTGTGTCACTTTTATATTTGGCAGTTAGGCAAATTGTATTGACTTTAATATCATGTAGTTACATTGCAGGAAAAATTTAAACATGGTGCATATTGGGGTTGAGGTTGATAGTCAGTTTTCTGGCTGATGATAGATATATAATCTAGCCAGTGGTTGGTTCTCATCAGTGAAAGGGCATCTGAAATAAATGCAAGTATACTTAGGTGCTACTGTTTCTTTGGGATAATAATTTCTGCCCTTAGTTCTGAGGTCATACTTTTGTTGGTCAGACAGCGTGATACCTGAATGCACAGGTGTGCTCTGGCTGCTGAGGAGGCATCTGTTCTGCTGGCACCTCTGCTGACAATTGCACTGATACTGTATGTCCTGCAGCTTAGGTCCTGGAAGTGATCCCTCATTAGGGAAGAGGAGGGTTGGCCCAGCTACTGCACTCCTTGCATGTGGCGTCTACTCAATAACTTAACATAAGAATTTGACACCCTTGGAAGCAGCAGTCAATCATCTTTCAACTTGTAATGGTCTGTGTGCTTCCTTTTCAGTTTTTTTCCTATTAATTTTTAATACTACCATTTCAAAGAATAGCAAATATCCAAATTACAAGAAACAAAAGCTAATTAATTGTCTTACAGTTACATGAAGAAGGAAAAATGGAATAAAATTGAATGCGTTGCATAAGGTTTTTTGCACCAACACCTTCCATGAACATTTTATTCCATAACAGGTCTCCTTGTCCTTGTTTTATTTTTAGGTGTCCGAAGATAAATATTTCAGGCAAAAATTTGATTTGTTTAATTTTGTGATTCTAACCTGCTTTAAAAAAGACAACCACACCCCTTTCCCCTCTGCCCAGCAACAGACAGCCCTGCAAAACTGCAGATACAGTGTACAGTAAAAAAAAGTTCTTTCTGATCTTTGGTAGCTGTGGATGCCTGACTTCACAGTCTTGTAAACAGCACTCTAATCTAGAGAAAATCTTGGGATTAACCTATACCAGAAAGAAAAAAAGAGCAATCAAACCTCTATGGAGTAAAAGTATGTACAAAGGGAGTTAATGCAGAATAAGTTACTGTGCTTTCAATTCTCACCTTCGCTTTTGTTACACCAGCTTTCCTCTGCAGACAGGTTTAAGGGAAGGGTAATTTTTTAAGGATGAAACTCAATTTTCAAAGGGGAATGGGATTTAACAGTACAACTATCATTATAGTTTGTGAGCTGCATGTAAAGATGTTGAGAGTTTTATGGCTTACATTTTTAATGCAGGTGTGTATAAATGTCTTTTCTACATTCTGCTGCAACATCAGTTTTATATCATGTGGAACTAAGCTATTTTACCTTCTGTTTAAGCATAAACCCAGGTATCATTAAAAATAACATTTTGAGCCAGATCTTGTTACAAAATGTCAGCTAAATGTACTGTTGATTATAAGGCTATTTCTTCGTGCTACTTTCTGGAAAAAAAAGACTATTTCTTGTCATAAGAATCTGTGAATACAGCTCATGCCAACTTCTCACCCCTATTTTCATCCTTGTTTTCTCCAACAGAAAGGAGAGCCAAACTGCAGTATTTTTTCTCCAGAAACCACAGAGCAGCTGACCTTTGAGATTCCTCTGAATGATTCTGGCTCAGCTGGACTTGGTGTGAGCTTGAAAGGCAACAAATCTCGGGAGACAGGAGCTGATCTTGGGATTTTCATCAAATCAGTTATTCATGGAGGTGCTGCTTTTAAGGTATGGAAGAGGCACATCAGGAGATGAATGTGTTAGAATTCTGTCATTTCTATGTTGACTGTGGAATGTCACTTGAGAAAAGTGGGAACACCGTTGTCCCTCATTCCTTGGGTGAACTACAAATCTAACATGTCGTCTCATGGTTTCCGGGCTTGTGCGTGGTAGGGTTTGCCAAAATGAAAGTGAACTGGAACTGGCGCAAACCGTAGGGAACGTTTGGATGCTACAGGAAATGGGGAAGGGGAAGAAGGATAAGGATGGGTAGGTATGAGTAGAAGCTGCCTTCCAGCTTCTCCTCAGCCTACAGAAAGAAAAGTTAGATTGGCTCAGTGACAGAGAAATTGATATCTACATTGTGCCTGTGGATTGAATTGGTAATATTAAATTGGTAAATGACAATATTATGAATTGTTCTGTGCCTCCTAAGCACTGTACAAAGACTGTTGTATATTTTATGATTAAGAGGTATTTGAATTATTTTCTAATCTTTAGGAAATCTGTTGACTGCATTTTTTTCCCCCAAATAAAACTTGAAAAGGGTAACTTCTCAGAATTGGAAACAAATTACTTAATCTTTCAGGGCTAGTGTGTTTAACACCTGTAGAATCATAATGTAGTTTTTGTCTTTCACCTCAACAATTCCTTGCAGTTCTAGTTTCTGTAAAAATGTCTTTTAATTCAGCGTTATGTAAATTGCTCTACTGATATCAGCCTGCTGAGTAAGACAATTCACAGCATTAAAACTTTAATGATCATCTATTTACAGCAGCTAGTAAACAGCAATAATGAGGGTTTTAGGTTTCATGAGAATGTTTAACACTTCCCTGTTTCTGTTATTTACCTGTCCTAGTCGCACAGTTATTTCCAAGCTTGGATCTTCATCTCATTGGTGTACACCAGAACTGAGTTAACACACATTTGGCCAAATTAGGGCTGGATAAACTCAATTCATGTGCATGTCTGCTGCAGAGTACGACTCATTTTACTGTAGAAATGAGGCTGCCCTCTTTGTTTTCCCAGCTCTGTGTTGCACCAGTTGCAGCGACAGTGCATTGCCATGGATAAACACCTTATTTTGAATAGCCAAGCTGTGGCGTCATATTCCGTATTAGTGGGCTGGCTGCCTGACTTGTCACATCACAGACACATAAGAGAACCTTTTCTAGCTCTGTGTGTTTGCTCCTCTCTGTTCCCCGCAGCGACTCGCTCCAGAGCAGTTAATGTTGGCTTGAGATGTCTGCAGCCCACTAAAGCAGGACTTGTGTGCTCACCCCTAAGCAAGCAGGCACAGTCAGTCACCGTGACTGCGAGATTATTTTGTCTCGTGATAGCCTGTGGTCCTGTAACCTGTTCTCTCTTCTACCTCATGATAACCCTTCCACCGATTAGACCTGTGTTGTGGTAATAGATCTGAGTGTAGGCTCCAGAGCAAATGAGACAGTAGCTGAGTCTCTGGCTTCAACCAGAACTGTGCAGAGGATCTTTCCTGTGTGTTGTGTGCAAGTGCTCGCAGAATGCAGGCCAAAAGGCGATGTTTTCGGACTCGCAGCCTACTGTTGTGCAATGCATGGAGAACAGCTCTTTCTTCTGTCTAATGACCTTTATATAGAACACAGCCTAATCAGGGGGTATTAACAATTAATAAAATTTCTTGTATCAAGTTAAAAAGTCTGCACATATTTGTACATAAATATTTAAAGATGTCCTGTTGTCCTTATTTTAAATCTCTTCTTGGAGCAAGTTTTGAAATTAAAAGCCATTCTTTCCAGCTGGTAGTTGTCCAGAGCTTTTTCCCATGCTATTCATTGTCACTTTCTGAAATGGATTATTATGGATTAAGACATGTGCATTTGCTTTTCAGTGTACAGTGTTTTCTTGGGAAACTGTTACAGGAAGAAATCATAATGCTCACTGACATGAGAATTCTCTCACTATTTCTCACTTCTGCATTTAGAATTCAAAATTTTTTCAATATTGGTGTTTCATGCTAATGTAAGTGGCAACTTTATCCCCTTGTCTATACAGTCATTGCTTCTCAGAAGAAGAAATGTCATACATAGAATTTCAACACATTTGTTTCACTGATTAAGTAAATTCTCAAGCCTTCTAATGCTGAATAAAGGTTTTGATACATTAAATTTCTTTTTCCCCGTGTGTTTTTTAGAATGAAGAGTAAACTCTGAGATGCAGACCATCTTGTTTGGTTACTGTTACTCGTTTTTGGCTTGAACGAAGGTCTGAAGAGAGGCTAACATTTTTAAGTTTTTTGATGCATTAACACATTAATCTAGCTCTAACGTGTTAGACGCATTGCAAAGTGCAGTAAGGGATTTTTTTTTAAAGACCATAATGCAAAATTTAAGTAATTAATTCTATCTTTTATGATTTTTTTTTGTCCTAGCTAAAGGTTTTAAAAAATGTTAGTCTTATTTTAGAAAATGTTAATCTTATTTAGAAAACTAAATAAGATTCAGTCTTATTTACTGCTCTGCCTACAAAATCAAAGAAAGTAAAGATACCCTAAAAGTTCCAAGTTTGTGTTCTAGCACTGTGTCCTGCAGGAGTAAAACCAGCTGCTTTTGCTGATTGAATCATTATGTCCCTTCTTAACCTCCTTTCATAATTTTTGAAGTATCTATTTTTTAACATCCCTAAGATAAAGAGGTTACTGGAATACTTGATACTTGTAATTATGCAGAGCCTTTCATGCGAAGAAAACCAACGTTTGACTGAGTTTAAATGCATCGTCTTACCCCATAACTTCAGGGATTTCTGCCTTGTTCACCTCAAGACATTTTGGCTTTTCACTAATGATGATTCCTGAGGATCAGGCACTTGCAATCCACTGCAGATGAAATGAAACAGAGCCGTTACAAGAAATAATGGAATAATTTCTATGTGGGCATTTGCTCAAATCAAACATGGTGTAGCTTGAACGTCCTTGGTCCTTCTGAGTGCTGTTGCAATAAACATTGCTCGTTGTGTGCGATGGGTGGGGAAATTGGATAATTCCAATAAATACCATCAGGGCTTTCCTGACAGAAATGTCATTGATGTGATAAGGGAAATGGCTTATTGTGCCTTGATTAAAAACATAAATCCTTGAAGATCGTGGCATTATATCTTTCTGCTCTACTGTAAAAAGCGGGAGTCTTGTGAATGGCTGTGAAGAATATGGGCAGCCCTGTGGTGGTAGATTCTGCCCCTTGCCGTGAGTCTGCATAAAAAACCCAGCATTTTTTGAATAAGTGAGGGAAGAATAACATCACCCTCTATTAGAATAGCTCACTTGCAGTTCCAGAGATGGCATTTGAAAACTGTTCTGCTGAAATGCCAAATGTTGTTTTCCTACTCAAAAGCCACAAAGAAACCTACCTCTCAGAGATGAAAGAAGAAACGTGTTAAAACAACATTTAGCTTGTTTTGAGCCAAGCAGATTTTCTTGCAGTTCAGGCTTCCAAACCAGGCCATAACACAAGGGATGTGAAAATCTGTGTTTGGAAACTGTTTAGACGTTGGGATTTTTTTTTCCTGGTCTCTAAAAAGGCAAAAGGTTTTTCTGTGAAGTAACTTCTGCCTGTTGTGTGAAAACAGCATTCAGCTGTCTTCCAGCCTGTCTTGTACAGGTGACTTAGCAAGTGTGGTTGATCAACATTTATAAATGATCAACATCTTTTTTCTTCGATCACAGTTGAAGTGTCGAATTCAAGTTGAATTTTTCATTTAAATATTGCACGTAACAAGAGTGGGAAGAAGGGAGAATGCCTCAAAAGAAACCCTCTAAGAACTAATGTTATTAAAATATAAATAAATATAAAGTCTCCTACAAAAGTATTACAAGGAAAATTAAAAACCGGGCCAATACAGAGCCTTGTGAGGCTCAGTGACTCATTTAAAAGTGCGGGCTGTGTTCAGGACGGTTGCATACTTAGCAGATGTAGTCGTGACAAGATGCATTTGGCATTGTATTTGTATATACTTTAGAAAGAAACTTTAACAGATATTTATACATGGTGGGTTTTTTCTAGAAAGGACAAACAGTATTCCAAGAAACTTGGGACCTTTGGGGGAGGACATGAGGACATGTAGAATTTTCAAAGTCTTACAGAAACTCGCGAAAAATAAACTATTTTTTCCTCAAATTCACGTTGATCTGAAGAGCTCCATTCATTTCAGCAAATTTTGATAGAACACAGAGGAATTACAACATGTGCAAATAATAAATGTTTCAGTTCAGCAATGTTAACTCTTGTCTCCCTAAACTTTAGCACTTGTGATGACATCATTTATATGTAGAGAAAGGGTGGGGTTAAGTTACTGACTTTGGCTGTATGTACAACTAAGTTGGCATTAAATATTCAGAAGAGAGGTGGGAGAGGTTTCAGTATCTCTTCCAAATGGCATCTCTGTTTTCTGACCTCCATTCCCACACCCTCCCAGGAAAAGTTTTATTCCTCTTGGTTTTCCTTCACTGAGTGACTCATCTCCTAATTATTTCTTTCCATCTTCTTGTCCATCCCAATTTGTTTTGGATTTTGTTATATACTGTTTGTTCTTCAGCTTTGTGGTTATCTGTACTTTGCTGTAGTAATGATGATACCCAATTCCAACAAAAATAACACTTAATAAAGCTGGGTGTGTCACAGCTACTGTAACTCACTCAAAAATGACTTAGACTTGGCAGCAGTAGCAAATAGTTAATTGAACATCTTAGTTACAGGAAAAAAATAGAAATCAGATAGTATATATATTTTGTATGGCTCAGATGCATGAAATATGTAAACAGTTCGGATGAGTGCCTCATGAAGAGTTTGTGCTGAGCCTGTAAATGAATCAGATTCATCTTAACCAATCACTGCATTTCTGTGCAAGTTCTTTCACCATTACTATTTCTTCACTGCCTTACATGGGATGTCTTCAGTTTCTTGCCCTTTCTCCACCGTTTTTGAGATCTGATGCCAGTCTGATAGTTGTGAACTTGACAAGCTTTCAAAGAAATTCCTGTGGCTCAGTTAAATAGACCTTTTTTTCTTTTTAAAGAGAGAAAAGTCCATGGCACGTTCTTTTATGAAAAGAAATACATCACAGATCATAATGAAACAGCAACAGGCCTCCTAAATCACAGAATAGCACTGTCCACAATTTTATTACACCCACAAATGTCAGTTAACCTTGGCAAATGAAGCTGAATTTCTTTTTCAAAGGACAGGTTACTTGATATGGCTCAACCCTAATTTTGTTATTGGCAACAGTTTTGGATGTTGTACTATAGGGACAGAATTAATTAGTAAGGGTGCTTAAGTCTTAGTGATCATTCTGTACTGAGGACACTGGCCCATGTGATGGCATGGGAATTGTGACAAGATACACACCAGTAAGATTGTAACACAAAATTTCTGGAGCTATTTCTTACCAGATCTTAATAGCAGATAATAATGCATGGAAAAAAGGTTGTGGTACTCCTTCGTGGTTGCAGTGTGGATACTAAAAGTTTTGGCGTGGGCCCTTTAAACTAAAAAAAAAAGCTTCTTTTCCTTTTTTTTTTTTTTGTGATGGGGTAGATGATGGGCTGGATGGGTGAGTGTGGGGTTTTTTGTGGTTTGTATTATTTTGGTTTTGCATGTTTGGTTTTGGGTTTATTAAATTATTTAATTTTTTAACTGGTACAAATAAACTGCAAATGCAAGAATAACAGCAGTCTGTGCGTGAACTTGTATGTTTGTATTTGCACTATGGACTCTTTCCAAAATGTAGTAAATAGAGGAAAAAAATTGCCAATTACTGGACACAAACTTACTTCTGGCACTGTCCAGTCTCTTATTTGTTGAGTTATAGGAGTAATGTCCGATTGTTTGCATCATGCTTTCCCGTATGTAGCGCCTCTTAAAAATTCTTGAAGTTTTAAAAATTGTCTTTATTTTTTGCTCGTAGGATGGTCGTTTGCGAGTAAACGATCAGCTGGTGGCAGTGAATGGGGAGTCGCTTCTGGGCAAGTCAAACCACGAGGCCATGGAAACGCTCCGGCGCTCCATGTCCATGGAGGGGAACATTCGGGGGAGGATCCAGCTGGTTGTGCTCCGCCGGCTGGAGGTGCACACAGAGGTGAGGCAGTAAATGCATTTATTAGATAAAAGTCTTCCCAGTCCCAGTGGTTTTGCGTATAAGAGATGATGGCTGAAGTCTTGGTCACAGAGAGCTTCTCCTGGCAGAATGAATTCTCTCCTGCTAAGGGGACTCACGCAATGTTTCTGCTTGATATCTCCTGGTCTTGCTCTTCCTGTTGAGACTAGGCTAAAAGCGGCCTCGTATTTTGATTTGACAAGAACAAAAGAAAATATTATTCCAGAATCATAGGATAGGATTAATATATTGATGTAGTTTTGACTATCTGCTACCTCCTCAAGGTAATTGCTGGGATACAGGCCACTTAAATTATTCTGATTTCATTTGTTGTTATAATCAGAGACCTTAGTATCTTAGTGTGACTTGGATTGTACTTTACTCTTGCTTTGCTGTTTCGTTAGTACTTTTTTTTTTTTTAAGTGTGTTTTTCTGGACCTGTCTTGCCTTTTTTTTCCTTTTGTTTCCCTTTTTTTTTTTTTTT
>VYZQ01003681.1:0-24636 GCA_013400655.1 Mystacornis crossleyi
AGGTTGCTCAGGGGTTTACCCAGTCCAGTCTTGGAAACTTGCAAGGACAGAGACTGCATGAGCAATCTTGGCCCTGCCCCGTGCTGCACCTCCTGACCCTCCTCAGAGCGCAAAAGTTTTTCTTTACAGCCAGCTCGAAGGTCTCTTATTGCAATTTATGCAGGCTGTCACTTGTTTGGGCAGCACGCCCCGCTGTGGTGTCCTGGTTCAGCTGCGGCCCCATGTTCCCGGTGCTGAGCGCGGTACCTGGGTGAGGCGGTAGCACTGCTCCGCTGTGCACTCCGCTTTGCTCGTCGGGTTGCTCAGCGCGAACACGATGGGTCTCTCATTGAAGGCTGCCAGGTCCTTCAGCAGCTTCTCAGTGAAAGCGCCTGCGACAGCCGCGACACCTGCAACAACAGCAGCAGAGTGAGGTGGTGCCTCCCCGCTGTCTGACTTCAGTGCATCGGGCTGGTCCCTCTGGGATTGGGAAATGAACTGTGGGGGGAAATGGGCTTCATCTCTGGAGATGCAGGTGGCAATGTTACTTTCTCATATGACAGTGAGATTAAAAGCCTGTCTCAAAATAAAGCCCTCTGCTCCTCCAGGCAGAGTGGGCACCAGTGTTTTATCCAGTCTGACTCCCAAAAACCTGCCTGAGGTGCCTGTTGTCTTTCTCGTCCTGCCCAGCCTGATGGGGCCATGTCTGTTGCTTGAGAGTCCCAGATCCTGCCTCCCCCAGCACCTTCCTCTACAGCCCTGTCTGGAAGGGCTCCTACAGCTCCAAAAGTGAGGAAGCCTGTGCCCCATAGTTAACATGAAAAGGATATGGAGAACTCAACTGACAAAATGAGGGTGAAAAAAGCTCATTTTGTTTTGACTAGGAGAACAAAAGGAGACTCTGGAAGAAAGACAGAAACTCTCCTAAGAACTGAATTGACATGAAAAGGTTCTGTTAAATGAACTCCACCTATAACTGCTGTAGGCTTCACTTTCTGCACAACCTCTTCCAGTGTGTCCACCCTGGGATGGTCCTGGGCAAACACTTCTTTCTCGTGGTTCAGGTGGCTCCTGCCCTGTGAGGAAAGAGGAGGAGTCAAACTTTGGTCTGTTGGCAAAAGGTGGACACATAACAAAGTAACTCATCTGCAGTTCATTTCCTCTCTCAGCCCTCTACCTAAACCAGATGCCACATAGCAGGGCCTCAGCATCAGCCAGTCAGGCATCAAGCTGCTGATGTAATGTCACACTGGGCCTCTGCTCCTCTCACCCACCAAAGTACACTGACTGTGTGGAGGAAGGACCTGGCTGCCATTCACCTGTACATAAAGAACAAGTCTCCTCAGGTCTGAGGAGAGACAAGGGCAGAGGCCCTGGGGACACTGGGAGTGCAGAATGGGGTGGGGCCAGGCTGGGTCACCAAGCAGGGCACAGTGTTGCTGTGATAATACCCCTTATGACCTGCAGGACTTCCAGCACTGCTTGAGGCCATGACGAGCAGGGTACCCTTCCACTTTAGAGGCCCAGCCCAAAGCGTTGCCTTTAGGGCAGCCAGTGCTGCCGGCACATTCTTGTCACCATGACACCTAGTCCTCTGAAAACAGGAGCAGAAATGCTGACACCAATAAAACTGCAGCCTTTACTTCAGGGCTGAGCAGTGGTCCAAGGTATCTGCCTGCTCTAGCTGGCAGTGGATGGCAGGGGAGTGGAGCTCAGCTCTGGAGACAAACTCACCTTCACAATCAGTCCCTTGGAGTCTACCATCCAAATTTTTTTGATGGCATCCTCTCGTGAAACTCCTTCCTTTTGCATGGCCATGAGGATGAGATGAGCTATTCCCATAGCAGCCTGGAACACAGTATATAAACACTTCACTGGGATATCATTATCTTCTGGGGAAAGATCCTAAATGAGAGATGGGTTGGGTCATCCCCCAGCACTGCACAAAACAGGGAGGCTTTCTGCTCCAGGGCTGTACAGTACCAAGGCATGGGATGATTTTAGCATTGTAGGTGCTGCCATAAATAAAAACCCTCGCAATCATTCAGCAAGTAGGTTGTAGGTGAGGCTGAAGAAGCAGAGGTGGTACCTTGACAAGCAGGGGCTGTCTCC
The DNA here is from genome assembly GCA_013400655.1 of Mystacornis crossleyi. NCBI lineage: Eukaryota > Metazoa > Chordata > Aves > Passeriformes > Timaliidae > Mystacornis > Mystacornis crossleyi. The sequence goes on from VYZQ01003681.1 coordinate 2,092, forward strand.
ATAATTTAAACGAGCTGCTGCAGGGGAGGAAAAGAGGCAGACACTTAAAAAATGCTGGTGGCAATGCTAGTACAGAGGACCTCAAAGCCAAGCGGGACTGCTGCCTCTGAAATACGGCCATGAGGAAAGTCTTCTCCCATTCCTGCCTGGGAAAGCATCCCTGGACACGCTCTGTGTTTGTGGTCCTACAGCTGTGTCTGGCCCTCCTGCCCAGATGGGGACTAACAAGGCAAGGAGGGGCTCTGTGCCACAGAGATGGTGAGCAGCACAGATGTGTTCCCAGGAGTGGAGAGAGAGAGAGAGCAATCTTTGTCTCAGCGAGGGATAGACAAATAGTAACAGACCTTCCCAAAGTCTCACGGGTGGGTGAGAGCTGAGACAGGTCCTGGACCAACATCTTTAGTCCATGGACCAGGCTTTAGAGGCTTCTTCTTCCAGCTCTCTCTTTGAGCAAGGTCATACAGGTGACCTGGCTTCTGCCATGGGGCACTAAGACTGACTGCAGAAAGCAAGGTTGTGTTCTTACAGTCCTTTGAGTTGGAGTCCTTTGGACTTTGCTGCTAAAGAAGTTCTGGTTTACCCTAGACACCAACCCTGAGAACTCAAACCTGCCTCCTTAAAATTCCTGCAGCACCCTGCCTCACAAGGGACTTCCCTAAAGGTATTTAAAGCCCCACTGACACATGGGCAGCCTTGTAGTATCCATGAAGTCTGCCCAGGACTCGTGGGCCAAGAAGTCACTGAAGACTGTTGATAACTTCCACAGAGCAGCAAGATCCACCTATGGGGCCCAATCCTGCCCAGTGACAAGAAACCTGCTTCTGACCTTCATCCTCATGAAGCCAAACCTTGCAGGAAGTTTCATGGTTGATTTTTCTCTCTCTAAATTTGAAGATGGAGCTTATTAAGGTACAAGCTCAAGAACATTCCTACCTCTCCAGCTCCCTGGAAAACAAACTTCTGGTCAGACAGCTTGTTCTTTGTGATCCTTAAGGCTGCAAAGATGCCAGCGACTGCAACAGATGCTGTGCCTGAAAGACAGAAACACCATGAGATGGACATCCTGGCAAATTCACTGTCTACCCTGCAGATACACTGTCAGAAACCTTGTAGGAACCATTCTCTTAGATTCTGTCACTGAAGGATCACAGTGCCTTCCCTATGCTGAAATATTAACATTCAAATTCTCCTGCAAGGCTGGAGAACACAAATTTTCCTCCATGTAGAGTCAAAGGGACGTTGATTCCTAGAATGGCAGAAGTTAATACCTAACTCCCAAGGGTTTAAGATGCATGTGACTTCTTTAAGGTCACCTAAGACCTCTGTAGCAGAGCAGTGGTCTGAACTTGGGTTCCCTTGACACAGTCCTCTGGGATCATGGAATTACCATCCTCTTCTCCTATTTACCTTCACAGCCCAGCATTTTTTAACTCCCCCAACACCCTGATACCCTGACTCACAGCCATCACACCTTGCTGCTGAACATTAAGGAGTCATTGGGAACAGGAGTTGGTCCCAGATTAGTGAGAAACAATGCAGTAAATGGAGCAGAGTCCTGCTGTTACAGCCACCATGATATCTACAGCCTGCCATTCATTAAGGGGGGCAAATGTTCAGACTGAATTACCTGCTTTTACTCCACATAACTCACACATAAATCACGTGCAGCATTCATCTAGTGTCCTGTCACAGGTGAAGGAATATGGTGGAAATAAATCAAATAAGGCACAAGCTAATAAGGATTCAGGCACTGGTGGTATCTCAGCTGACCTGGGCAAGATGGATGCAAGCGTTAAAGTGGACCTGGGAGTGAAGGAGCAAGTTTGATCACAGAATATGTTAAGTTGGAAGGGACCCATAAGGGTCATAAAGTCCATCAGTTTTATTCCTTAGCATTTGAAAGAATATCAGTTTGGATATGTCCCAGTTTTGATCTGTTCCAGCTCTAATGTTGGTCTCTCCATTCTCATCTTTAGAAGCTTTGTGAGAAATCAGGGAACCCACAAGTAATGAGTCTTATGGGGGTGGTCACAGCTGGGGCAGGCAGTGACCACTTTTAGGCTAACACACATTATTTCACCTAATTTCCAGCATTTCCTATTTTCCTGCCCGTGTAATCAGCCAGTGCTTCAGGGTTTCAAGTAGCCAGTGCTTCAGTGAGGTCCCCTGCAGGGTCCTTAGGGCCTGCGGTGCTGCAAGGCATCAAGAACAGCCTGGCTGAGAAACAGCAGCTCCGGAGTAGACATGACCATGAGAATTGACACCAGCAGATGGAGCTGCCTCATCTCTCAAGGACCCAGAAAACAAATTCAGCTTTATCTACTCCTTTTCTTTAGTGCAAAAGCCACAGGCAAGCTAGGAATCTGCTGGTATATTACCGGGGAATGATTCGCTCTATTATCATCTCCTAGCAAGCAGAAAATCTAGTGAGAGCACAAGTACTCTGCCAAAGAAGTAATTTAATTGACAGGACGTACCTTGTTTAGTTGTCTATATAAGCTACTCTGACAAAGAAAATCTTTATAGGTCAGACCACAAGTATTTGTCAGTACAATCTGCTCACCAACATTTTGTGATTATAACTCAGGTGAGTTTAGTTCTCCAAAAACTAATAATTAGCCTCTCTTAAGAGTGATTCTGGTTTAGCAGAGGTGACAGCAGCTACCCTCCTGCAGCAAATGTGGTGTCCACACTGACACACCAGTACAGAATGGCAGCATCACTTCACAGAACCACAGAATGGTTTGGGTTGGAAGGGACCTCAAAGACCATCTAGTTCCAACTCCCCTGACATGAGCAGGGACACCTTCCACTAGATCAGGTTGTTCCAAGCTCCATCCAACCTGGCCTTGAACATTTACAGGGATGAGGCATCCATGACTTCATGAGGGAACTGCAAGCATTCATGTCTTAAACACAAAACAGAGTAGACTGATGGTTCATGGCTTTGTAAGCTTCGTTCTTGCAATGAATCACTTGAGACACTCGCTTCAGCACCAAGGATGAATTCCCTTCACCAGCTCAGAAAAGTGTGTACCATTACATTTCCAGACCCAGACCATCCGAGTTCAGTCAGTTTAAAAGGGAGTTGATGGGGAGGGAACCAGCCACTGAGAGCCCTGTTGCTTCAGTATCAACATATCAGACAACTGAAGGAAGTGTACAAAGGATTTCCTCTTGCTCCTCCTGCACTAAATCTCTACCTTTCAAAGCTCTATTTAGAGTAGTGTATTTGCATGGTGAAATGTCAGGAAAATTACAGAGGAAGAAAATGAACATCCAAAGAATTTAAAAGAACACCAGGTAATTGCCAAGTTTTTAGCTTTTGCGTTTTATGGGTGTCACATAACCAGTCCATGTTCATTCTCTGTGTTTTGCTAAGTCTATAATCAGCAGGACTGCTTGGCGTGCTGCCATGACAGATGCTAAGGATGGGACTCCTCTAAACAAACGTGTATGTTCCTACTCATGCTCATGCTAAAGCAGCCACCTGTTTTAGCAACTGGGTCAAATGAAATGCACCCTAGCAGAGTCACTACCACATTTTTTTAAGAGAGACAAGGTGACTGGAATACATGTAGACTCTTCTGTTGCAGACATCTCATCTGTGCAGGGAGGGATTCCACCCTCTAAGTCTCAGCTGCAAAGAAATGGGAGAGAGCAGGGTCCCCCAGTTGTCACCAATGCCAAGCTTGTGACATGCAGTCGAGTAAGAACATCTATGTGTACACTTACACATGTTCACACACTATGACCCAGGCTTACTTGGCACAGAAATCACCAAATCCCTGTATGGGTGGGAGTGGGGAACTGATCAGAGTTGAAAAATCAGAAGTGAAACCATTACAAGTGTGACAGTGTGTCAGGTCACTGCATTAGCAGTGATAGATGCCTGGAAAGTACTGAAAAGAGAGAAGTGTAGCCAGAGAAATATCTTGTTTCTCTTGGTCCTGACCCAGGCAAAACTGCTTTACACCCTGGGATTGTCAAGAAGTCTGATGGGACAAATGCTGGTATTTGCAAACCCATTTAAGTGGGAAATGCTCTTTTGAGATTCAACAGAGGGATTTGAGGTACTTTTTAAAGGTGTCACTAGCAGGAATTTGACAAGTGGTATGTATGGAAAGAAAGGGGGCATGGACTCAGTCTGCAGAGCAGAGACCTGTGGGACTGGGTGTGCCATTACTCATCCCCTGCACTTGTACTGCAGCTCTGACTAACAGCAGGGCTCTGTTCAGCTCTGCCACTCCTAACCCTCCTCTCTTGTTCCAATGTGTTTCTAATCCCTCCACGTCTCCCAGACTGCATCTCACCCCTATTACTCAAGTAATAAAGTTACTGTACCTTGGCCTTAGCTCAATATTTTTCTTTGATAATTACGATTTCTAAGCATGGAACAACAGAGCATCTCTGTGGAGAAGAGTTCACAGCTGGTTCATGTAAGGAATTGGCTAATCATTGTGCTTCACTTCTAAAAGAATCACAAAGTCAGACTGGGGCGGGGAACTCCTCACCATGGCAGGAAAAAACCAGCCGTCCTTCAACACGTTGGTCTATCTGTTTTCCAGAGACTGAGTGCTGCTATTGTGGATAACTGCTTCCCATAGTAATTAGCAAGAGCCAGCTTGGCTGGTCTGTATCTGAGGTGAGATATGGAGCAGGACAGAGAGAAGAAAGGAAAGTGCTTGCAAATCCTCCTGTCTATCCAAGACTCAAAGTGACCGCTAAACATGATATCACAAAATAGCACGCAGACCTCAGGACCTCTCTGGGAAGTCTACAGCAACAGAACCAGTACAAAAAAGAGGCATTTAAAACTAAAGCACACTCAGAAACACTCTCTGCAGGAATCAATCTCTGACACTCAGGCACATTCAGAATATTGTAAAACATCTAAGGAAAACCCTGAGGGGTCGATGTTCCACTTGTACTACTGCAAGTGAGAACAAGCCCCAGTAGATGTCAGTGGAGGTACACTGGAACATAACCTGAGGAAAGGATCTGCTCCACAGCATCGGATGGGAAAGGCTGCAGCAGAGAGGTTTCCATTCCCGGGGACCTGACCCTTCCTCAGAGCAGGGAGAGGGGGCAGAGGGGTGAGCAGCTCTGCACATAGAGTTATGGGCAGCACTGCACGAGTCACCAGGGACAGTGCTGCCCATGTCAAGGCTGTGCCGTGGGTGACAGCAGCCAGTGGCTAAGCAGGGGACATGGGGGAAAGCGTGGACCATGTGGGTGCTTTGGGGCAGGAGTCCTCTCATGCTGATGGCCAGCACTGCCCTCTCACCTGTCCCAGAGGGCTGAGCTGAGCATCACCACCATGCTGAATCCTTCCAGTATGCAGCAGCAGCAGTGGGAACATGCAACCACACCACTGCCTGTTTCTTTATGCAACACCTGTGTGGGTGATTTCCCCTTCTCCACAGTACACTGGTGGAAAAGATGACCAAATTCAACCCGATCTTTTATTTTTGAGTCTTGACCTGCCTGCTTACACTTCACCCTGTCAAAACCATGCCAATATGAGGGTCCAGGGAACAGCAAACTCTAGTTTAACAGCTCCAGCAAAGGGCAGCCAAGGAAATATATCTAAATTTATGGATGAGGAGGAAGCCTAGGGCTTTTCCAAATTCTGGTTCACATTAACTCCCTGCAGCAGTTCTGCCCATTACTGGAAAGCAGAGTGGAGATTGTCCAGATCACTCCAAATGCATAATCAAAAGTCAAACACAACAAAGCTGGAGCAAAAAACTGCCAAAGTGTTTGCAGCTCAAGGTCTTTCCCTCCATGGCTGCGGGCTAGTGTTACCCTTTCCCCAGAGGGCCTCTGTAAGACATTAAGAAAATAAACCTGGAAATGGTGCAGAGTTAGTCAACGAGAAGAGCAGTAAAATGCAAAGCATCGATGCACAGGGAAGGAACTCGCTCTCTTCAGAGTGACCCAGAAGAAGTAGTGGCACGGCGAAGAGCTGCCTGACAATGGAGAAGTCTAATGAGGCCATCTCTAGGTTCCTGCTTTTAATCCTTCCACTGTAAAGTGCTTGGACTGTACTGTGCATAACCTTAATGATGGGATCTAACCACGGCAGCAGTGCCCTCCCTCCTCCCTGTACAGGGCCAGCCTGCAGCCGCTGTGCCAACGCAGGCTGCCCCCACGTGCACCCACACAGGCAGAAGCTGTCAGGCAGCTGCCAGTGCTCTGCAAGAAAGCATCCCCATCCCCATCCCCATCCCCATCCCCATCGCAGCACTGGGGACTCTGTGGATGCTGTTCCATACCAACAAGCTAAACCAGGTCAGAGCACAGCCCTTTCTTCTGTTAATTTTGCCTCCTTAGCCTGGACTTAAAAGACACAGACAGCTTCACACAGAGGTGACCTGTGCTGTTCTTCACTGCAAAGGAGTCGGCAGTGGCATCCAGTGAATGAGAAAAACAGCAAACAAGAAAAGCAGGAGAGGAAAGGGAAACAAGTGTCACAGTTCCCAAAAATGACAGAAGATACGTGTCTGATCTTTAGAGTGCTGCACTGATAAGCCAAAGAAACTGAGGCCCCTTTACAGCCTGGAGTCCACACTGTTCTGACCCGGCCTGTGTAGCAGTCAGTGGGTGAATTCAACACAAACCCTTACACAGTGAATGCAGCAGCACCAAGGGGAAATCCAGCAGCCTCTTCTGCTGCGGGGCACAGCAGGTCCAGAGGGACGGTTAACAGTGAACCTCTACAGAACTGAGAACACCTCCACATCTACCTCCAGGCTGAGTAAATCCCCAGGGAAAGCGTGCTGCTCAGGAGCTGCCTGGCAAGACATTGCCTGCTTTGTTCTGCAGCACGGTATCGTCCCGCACTCCCTTCCTATTGTGCTTCCCCCTCCTTAGCTTCCTGTGATAATTACCGATGCACTTGCCACGCCAGCTGAAACAACAAAGTAAGATACTGTACCATTTTAATCCGCTGAAATTAGTTACTGCTGAGCCAAGAACTCACTTCGCCTGATTCTCACAGCACATGGAAATGTGCCTGTGAAACAGACCTCATTTGTACATGATTGATTTCCAACTTGCCCAAGTGTTTGTAGCTGCTCGTATTTGTGGCACTGGAGTCAGCCTGTTCCCAGCCTCAGCTGAGATCTGGAGCACTGCTGCTTCAGGCCAGGCACTGCTTCCTGAAGTGTACTGGGAAGGTTATGGAAAGGTTATCTGCTAGGATAATGAGAAAAGGTGGTTGGTGGGTCAGGAGATATTTTGAGGCTCATCAGCAGTCCCACATCCTTCAACCAAGGGGAATAATTGCTCTAATGACTTGGAAAAGACTCAGAGGCGTTCTGTGAAAGGGGAGACCTTGAGCATTGCCCAAAGACAACTTTAGGTAACAGGCTTTATGATTTTGTGCACTGAGGTCTTTGCACTGCCTGTATGTGAGAAAAACTTTTGAATGACATAATCTGACATAATTAATTAAATAACACATCAAAGATTTCTGCAATTCTGACTTAATCTGCAGAACTACTTCTGCTGTTCAGTACTGAGTAAGCATCACAGGAGGCAGCTAAGTTGTTCAGGTATGATTTGCCTTGGGAGATTCATACTGTTCTCATTCACCTTCATGTTCCTAGGCGTACTTCCAGAAGACTTTGTGATCCCCAGATACTGAGGTTAGGCTAGCTAGGCTAAAATTCCCTGGATCTTTCTTTCTTGCATTTCTTGAAGATAGGTGTGACATTCATCTTTTTGCAGGAATTAGGAATCTCCTCAGTAACCATAACCTTTCAAAGAGTGACTTTGTAATGCTGTTCACCACATACCTCAGATGAATCCTTAGATGCATCTCATCAGGTCTCATGGACTTTGTCTGTTGAATAATCCCTGCTAAATAGGCAAATGTCCACAGAGATCCTGTAATTTTTCATGCCTAAAATTCTCATCATGGAACTAGAACTCTGTGTGCTTTCCTTGATCTGCATCAGGCCTTTGAAATAATCTCCCAAAACATTCTTGTAGCCAAACTGGAGAGGTACAGACTGAACAAGTGGGTAAAAAAGTGGTAGGCTCAAGGGTTTGTGGTCAGCAGTACAAAGAGGCCAATACTATTTAAGGTCTCATAACAATCTGGATTATAAATCAGAGTGCACTCTCATAAAGTTCATGGCTGATTACAAATTGGGGATAGTGATTGATACAGTGGCGGTATGACAGTCATTCACAGGGATCTTAGCAGGCTGGAGAAATGGGCTCAGGGAAACCTCATGAGGGTCAGCAAAGCCAAATGCAAAGTCCTGAGGCTTTGCAGAAGAAAACTCTGGGGTCATGGTGGACAGCAAGTGGAAGATGAGCCAGCAATAAGCCCTTGTGGCACAGAAGGCCAACAGCCTGCTAGCCTGTGTCAACTGCCTAGAAGTCTAGGCAGAGAAAGTGATATCTTTTTTCTATTTCAGCACTTTTGAGGTCATCCCTAGACTAGCATCTCCAGTTTGGGGCTTTCAGCACAATGACAAACTGGAGCAAGTTCAGAGGAGGGACACAAATATGACCAGGGTATACAAAGAGGACTGAGGAGCCAGGGTTTGAAAGGGCCGGAGAAGACTAAGAGGGCACTTAATTTCTGTTTACAAGCACTGGTTGGAGTGTTTGTAAAGAAGCCAGATTCTTCTCAGAGATGTACAACAAAAAGAGGAGGGGCAATGAACACAAGTTCGATCCAGAAAAATTCCAATTAGATATTAGGGAAAAAAATGTGCAAGGAAGACGAGAAAACTTTGGAACAGGTAGCACAAAGAGATTGTGGATACCCATCCTTGTAGATACTGCAAAGTATTTGGCTGGACAAGGCTCTGAGGAACCTGAACTAATACAAAACTTGGATCTAAGTTTGAAATCACCCTTTATTTGAGTGAGGGCTGGCTGATGCCCTTCCAAACTAATGTCTTCAATGGCTTTATGGAATTCCTTGTACGAAGCAGGAATCCTGCTTCAAGGATTCACCAGACTTGACAACTTCATAACACTTTTAAGTTGTCTACTTTCTGTTTATCACTAAACAATTAAGTGGAGCAAAGTTAGAGCAGGAAAGAGAAAGAGCGGGAGCTAAAGCATTCTCATGTACCTCCAATTTCTTATGTACTTCAGAGCCTGCCCTGGTACTTCACTGGGAAAAAGGAAGAAGGGACAATCAATTTTCTCCCTTAGAGCTGTAATTGAAGCTGTTGCCCCTTGCATGAACCCAGACAGAGAAGGGAAAGGACTGATGTCATCACCCCCTTAGAGGAAGGAGAAGCACTCCCTTAATGGGAGCTCCCACGCATGGGCACTGGGAGCCAGCTCCTGCCTAGAGCCCAGGCTAATGGCTTTCAGAATAAGCAATTGGCACTGTGCGCCAGCTTCTTTGAGCTCCCAGGCTAATGGCTTTCAGAATAAGCAGTCACCTCGTCCCAGTTGGTGGTACCTGGCAGGCATCCCGCTCAGCATCAGCAGGCTGGCTCCAACTGGAAGGGGTCTGAGTCACTTTCATTCTCTGGGGTTAGGATGGATTTGGAAATACAATAATTTGTAGGACAAAAAACCAACAAAAAAGTAGGTATTAATATTTTAAACTGTTTTTTTTTGTTTTGTGTAGGCCCTGGGGCAACAACAGGGAGGCCTAAGGGAGCTTAAGGGAAGCAATTTATACCTTTTCCCCTCACCTCGTCTGTGTGTATGTGTAGGCACACTGCATCCAAAATCCCACTAACCAGTGGTCAATGAGTTTAAATTAGTATAGCTCAGGCCTGATCTAAATTGCACTGCTTGTGCCTAAGATGTGTTTTTAATTCAACATACTTAAAACATTGCCAGCTCAGAAGCTGGAATAATTCAAGCTTCAGGAGGTCTGTTCCTACCTCACTTGAGTAAAATTAATCAGGCTTGCTTAAACAAGGCTTTGTATAATTGTCATTAATCATTTGAACACCACTTACATTGAACTCTAACACTTTAAAGTTGGCGAGTCATGAAACACCAGCATGTTATAAAAGAAAGAGTCTAAGGTAAACCCAAAGAACAGGAGGGTGTAAGTGAGAAAATGCCATTTCCTACCTTTCTCATATCATCTGAGGATACAGAGGGATATATTAGGGAAGGTAAATCAAACTACTCATCCCCGATTCAACTCTATTATCTCTGACGTGACTCCAAGACAGAGTTAACTGAGTAGATCTGTGTTACTTCAGCATTCTAAAGGTCCTCAAAACTCATTTCTCACTACAGCCCTAGCTTGGATTTCACTTTTCTTTCTGACAGCGCCATAAAAAAGCCTAAGCAGGGGCTTGCTTCCTTCAACTCACTGCTTGTTGTGCAAAAGATCAGCAGGATTTCTTTACTTATCTATTACTGAGAAACCAGTGCCAGCAAAATGTTTTATTTGAGAATATAACAATGTTTTACTACACAGTGGTAAAATCCTACTGTTTCAACAGGCAGGATTCTAAAGAAATTTTGGGGGACTTGACATCTCCTGTGCACTGGGACATGCATCTAACTGCGGAGAATCAGATAAGGTCCATTTTATGACAATACTGTTTTACAGCATCCTCCTGGATGTGGTTTGCTCCTCTGGGGCAGTCATTACCAGGAACTGTCAGAGGCTTTCAGCTGTGACGTATGGCCAAAAGAAAACTATAAAAAATAGTCTCCTGCTTCCCACTCAGAATCTGCAGTTTAGCTTTAATATTCTCTTTTTCTTCTACTATCAAATAAGCCTTTCCAATTCACCAAGAAACCTCTGCCATTCACTCTAGTTCTGCCAAGAAAACCTACATCCAGGCTCCTGATGTGTGATTTGCCACATCACCTGGCCTCTTTTTGACTGCTGAGTCCCCTTCCACTTTCAGAGAGAGCAACTAATCCAAAAGCAATCTTTACAACACTGGCTTCCTATTATGGCCTTCATCTGCCCATCTTCAGAAAACTCTGAGTGCTTGGTTCTTCCACTCAATACTTCAATTCAAAAACGTATCTCCTGGGTTTTCTTTTTCTGTGCTTCTCTCTCCACTGAAAGTTTTCGGGGGTGGCAAGAACACCCAATGAGTCTTCTTGTACAGGAGTATCCATCTGTCCTTCCCTGGAATGACTTCTGCTTCTCTGTTTCTAAACCCTGTTCATGAAAATGTCATTGAGGTCCATGCATCCCATTACACCAACCATATTTCCCCAAACCAGGATCCTACTCCTTGTGTCAGATAGGAAGAAGCTTCCACACTCTTTGCCAAATATTGTTAGATAAGCAGCAGCTGCAGGAATAGCACTGGAAAGTCTGCTCACAAAAGAACCAGCATTGTGTGAAAAATAACACTGATGTTTCTTTCAGTCTCTTTCAAGTACAAGTGAGGATGAGCCCAACGGACTGCAAATAATTAAACATTGGAAATTTCTGCATGTTTCAAGCAGGACTAGACAAAAGAAAAGATGAAGGGACTCACTGGAGAACTGGTTGTTTATAGACACTGGGGAAGATCCTGTCCCTGTTGAATGGGCAAACACTTCTTCCATAGGTTTAAAGCAAAGTCAGCATCAGACCAGGATGCAGACTGAATCCCTCTGGGCACTGAGCAATCCTGCTGACTGCTAAGCCTCTCAGGGCCTGGAGACTTGCTTGTTATAACCCCAGCTTTGCTGCTGTCACTTCTCTTTGATGCTGGAAGAGTTATGTTAACCACGCTAGGGGAGAACAGATCTGTTCTCAGATTACTGCAGAGTTAGCATCCACAGAGAGGAAAGAAGCTGGTTTACCTTTATTTTTGTGCATGTAGTAAAGAGTATAACAATAGAGGGAAAATGCCAGGATCAGCTAATGACCATCTGGCTCATGGAAACGGAAAGCCTTGCATAACTGTTGAAATGTCATCACTGTTTTAGCTAAATTATAGAAAATTAGTGGAACTCTCTAAGTTACCTGGATAATCTAAAGCACATGATCCATTTTCTCCCTTGAATGTTTCTGCAATGAACAGCTAAATTCCTAAAAACAATGAAGACTCACTTTTCAACTCAGATGGCTGAGCTTTTGTTTATATTTTTAAACGCTTCTGTGTAAGTTTGTGTAACTCTAAAATTTGTCAGACATCTGACTACTGTATGATAAACATCTTGTGATATTAACCACCTCTTCCCATGACAAGGTGAAGGTTAAATTTGATTTTCCTATCAGCACTTACCCTGAATATCATCATTGAATGTACAGTATCTGTTGCGGTATTTATTGAGGAGACGAAAAGCGTTAGCATTGGCAAAATCTTCAAACTGAATCAGACAATTCATGCCGTACCTGCAAGTTAAAGGGCAATTTAAAATGGATAAATATATTTACACAACACAGGACAAGACATACACGTTTTACCAAGACAATGTAGCTAGAGACTCTAGTGCAGAAATAAAAGCATCATGAGAGAAATGCAGCACGGTAACAGCAAATAAGATCACACCCATCCCAAGGTCCGCACACTCAGAAATGTGGAGTCACCAGGAATAAATTGTATTCATAATTCAAGTGTCTTCTTAATATGTATACTTATATACCTATATGTACACGCATCTTTGGACTTTTGGTATGAGAAATTTTCAGTGGTGTATTTGCAGAGGAGCTTCTCACAGCAAAGGAGATGCTCTTTGTATTTCAACTGCCAAACTGCAGTACAGCAAATCTGACTGCAAAGGGGACACCAGTTAAAGGGACACCACCAAGGGCCCACTTCCACTGCAGGTGTCCACGAGATGAGAAAAAAATCTTCTTGTAGGATCCCATGGAGTGAGTGTTTCACAGTGGGACTGAGAGGTTCGTGGTGTGATTTCACAGCCACACGTCTGTGGTTTGGAAATGTTTTTCTCCACTGAGTTGTTTAGCAGGAAAACCAGCATGCAATGACAGCTAGTGACCTGTAGAGTGAAAAGGCAGGAAATAATTGCAAACTTTCCATCACTGTCCAGTAATTTCCAGCAATTTCAAGGACAAGTGTGCAGTTTATAAATTGGGTAATACTCAGATTGGTCCATATGCATACATATTCAGCAGTTTGTATGACTCTAGGCTGCGTTAAAGCTTTGCAAATAAAACCTAAAGGGCCGTAAGTACTCGTTTCTCACACATAAATGTGATAGGGCAGTGAGAGAAACTCAGGGAATGAGTAATGCAACTATCAGCAACCTCTGGGCTGCAGGCCGGTGAAGGGGCTCTAAATAGCTGCACTTTGTTTGAGGTAGCATCACCTTACATATCTTCTATTCAGACTTTCTTCCTTTGCCACTGAAATCTGAGGTAAAACACTCCTGCTTAGCCTAGAAATTGATACTAGAACTGTGGCTCCTGTCATGAAAAGGTCTTTTCATGGCACTCACAGTGTGGGCAGTCAGGTTGTCCTAGAAGGGCCTTGAATTTTTTATTATTATTATTTTCCACTTCATGTATATCTGTCAGTAAGGAGACAATGATAAGCTCATGCATTGTGCTCCTTTATTTTTCCGTCATGAGAATCTCTCGCTTGAAAAACCCCCAGTGTCAGAAAGGGACAAGGGTTGGCTCTAACACTTGATTCCCATTCTCTGTGTTTGCTTTTAGAAAAGGATCACAATGGGGACACAGTTTTTAGTAAGTCCTGTAGCAACAGGACAAAGGGTAATAGTTTTAAACTAAAAGAGGGTAAATTCAAACTAGGAAAAAAATTTTTACAATGAGGGTAGTTAAAAAGTGACACAGACTGATAGCGGATACCCCATCCCTGTTAACATTCAGGGTAAGGGCAGATGGGGCTCTGAGCAACTTGGTATAGTTGAAGATCGGTTTACTAATGGATGTTCCTCTTATTCATCATTTGGATGTGTAAGGAAAACATGGCTAAAGGGGAGATGACACAGTATCCAGGACATCTGCTAATATCTCACAGCAAATAATTAGCAAATCTTCACACAACTTCAGTTGCTATAGAAACTATTTCTCTAACACCAGTCTTATTTATTGGTATCACTGAGGAAGTAACATTACTGATGTGCTTAACAAAATCAATGATCTCAGCCAGCATTAATGTGTGTGACCAGCTCTGTGAATTCTTTCCTCACGTCACATTTGTGGTCGGCAGCATGGGACAGTGCACAAGTAACTTCTATTTTTGTCTTTGATCTGTTTATTAACAGAGCACAAGAGAAATATGGTGGTCCATAAACACTTCATTTCTCTTTCTGCGCCTTGGTATAACAGGACAGTGCTGCAGTGCAAGCTCTTCTCACTAAGGTATTTTTTGAAGATTGTTTTCTTTTTCACTGCAATATGTCCACTGAGCTTTCTAAAGGATGAACTCCATTTCTGAGCTTATGTGAGCCTTTGCATAATGTGAAAACTAAAGTTTTCATTAATAAAGACCACAAATGGTAAGACCCGATGACTGGGTGTTTTAAATGAAAGAACCAAGTATTTCAGACTCATGGTAAAAGATGGGAATCTCNTTTGAGGTAGCATCACCTTACATATCTTCTATTCAGACTTTCTTCCTTTGCCACTGAAATCTGAGGTAAAACACTCCTGCTTAGCCTAGAAATTGATACTAGAACTGTGGCTCCTGTCATGAAAAGGTCTTTTCATGGCACTCACAGTGTGGGCAGTCAGGTTGTCCTAGAAGGGCCTTGAATTTTTTATTATTATTATTTTCCACTTCATGTATATCTGTCAGTAAGGAGACAATGATAAGCTCATGCATTGTGCTCCTTTATTTTTCCGTCATGAGAATCTCTCGCTTGAAAAACCCCCAGTGTCAGAAAGGGACAAGGGTTGGCTCTAACACTTGATTCCCATTCTCTGTGTTTGCTTTTAGAAAAGGATCACAATGGGGACACAGTTTTTAGTAAGTCCTGTAGCAACAGGACAAAGGGTAATAGTTTTAAACTAAAAGAGGGTAAATTCAAACTAGGAAAAAAATTTTTACAATGAGGGTAGTTAAAAAGTGACACAGACTGATAGCGGATACCCCATCCCTGTTAACATTCAGGGTAAGGGCAGATGGGGCTCTGAGCAACTTGGTATAGTTGAAGATCGGTTTACTAATGGATGTTCCTCTTATTCATCATTTGGATGTGTAAGGAAAACATGGCTAAAGGGGAGATGACACAGTATCCAGGACATCTGCTAATATCTCACAGCAAATAATTAGCAAATCTTCACACAACTTCAGTTGCTATAGAAACTATTTCTCTAACACCAGTCTTATTTATTGGTATCACTGAGGAAGTAACATTACTGATGTGCTTAACAAAATCAATGATCTCAGCCAGCATTAATGTGTGTGACCAGCTCTGTGAATTCTTTCCTCACGTCACATTTGTGGTCGGCAGCATGGGACAGTGCACAAGTAACTTCTATTTTTGTCTTTGATCTGTTTATTAACAGAGCACAAGAGAAATATGGTGGTCCATAAACACTTCATTTCTCTTTCTGCGCCTTGGTATAACAGGACAGTGCTGCAGTGCAAGCTCTTCTCACTAAGGTATTTTTTGAAGATTGTTTTCTTTTTCACTGCAATATGTCCACTGAGCTTTCTAAAGGATGAACTCCATTTCTGAGCTTATGTGAGCCTTTGCATAATGTGAAAACTAAAGTTTTCATTAATAAAGACCACAAATGGTAAGACCCGATGACTGGGTGTTTTAAATGAAAGAACCAAGTATTTCAGACTCATGGTAAAAGATGGGAATCTCAGATGATGATCTTAGTCCTCAAGGGCTACTCAGCTTACTGAGGTTTTGAGAGAAATTTAAAGAACTTGTGGTACCCAAAGTCACTGAAATTAAACACAACTAGGCAGCTGACTTACTGAGTTGTCTCAGAAATCTACCAGTTAATCTCACTGCTCTTTCCTAGTGGTGCTTTGGCAGCTGTGTGCAATGCTCCATCCCAGGGTGACCAGAGCAGGCTAAGGATAAACTTAGCAGGGAGTTTGAACAAACCAGCTGCTGGGGCCACGTGCAGTAACATCTCTGTGAGTATCAACATGATGAGTCAGTTCTACTGTCCCTTCTCCACAGCACAGCATCTCAATATTTGTTTAATTCCTTTCATCCCAAAGGAATTCAGAGCACTCTACAAAGAGGGTTTAGGGAGCATCCAAAAGTAAAATGTAGCCAACTTGGGACTGGAGCACAGAAGTCCTTTAATATGCAACAATGCTAAGAAAAATTCCAGCTCAGGTAAGAAGGTGGAGAATACTTGGTACTGCAAAGGGAAAGGGTGTCCCGACAGCTGCTACATGTACTGGAATCCAGCCAATAAAATGCAGTGCAGAATGGGGTTTCTTCCACTACCTTTACATATCTAGAAGTGGGTTGTGTAATGCCCAGCTGTGTATTGCCCAGCTGGACAACTCTGACTGCCCTCTCAGACCATGGAGAGAAAGGCCATATCCAGTAGCAGCTTCTTTCAACTAGTCTAAGTGAAAAATGGAAGAAAATAACATCTCTGGATATGCCTCTTTCTTCACAGTGTCTGTGAAGGCAGACTAAGATGACCAACCTAAATTTAGATATCTAACTTTAGACATCTAAATTAAGAGAGATAATCTAGTATTATCTAATTATCACCATTGGAAAGATCTTAAATATATGTCATGCACCTTAGGTCAATGGCTTATCACCCTTTCACTGCAATACTATGATGCCTCTCAATGTTTGCGATTTCTTTGTTGATGTCTGCAGAAATTGCCCTGCTCCATCTCTGGTCCCCTGCCAGCAAACACAGAAATACTTTAGGATGAAGTGAATTATACTGGCCATCCTTCCCCCATCATAATGTTTTAAAATGAAAACTGGATTTTGATAAAAGTGATTTTGCAAAATTGTGTTTAATTGAAAACATTGTATTTCCCACTAAGAAACCAAAAGTAATGAATTCCTTTGGAGGAATGACTTTTAATGAGGTATGCTTTTGTTGAACCTTGTTCTGTTTAATGTGTGACATCTGATATGAATGCAGTCCCAGTTAGTACTCACATGCTTGCTCTCTATAGGTGCAGGATGCCTTTTAACAGAAAAAGTGATTGTAAAGCGAGTATTTGAACAAGGATTTTTGAAGATCCCTTCCAAGACATTTAAATATTCTAAAATTTGCAGCTAGAATTGATGCTGGCCCTGCAGAGAGATCTTGCAAACTGCTGTGATAGGAAGAGACTCCTGAGGTCAGTCTGCTTGGCTTGTCATTTCTCATAGATTCTTCCACTGATCCATGTGACTCATCTCCTAACTTTCAGCTGAGAGCCTGAAGGAGATTTGGAAGCAGATCAGCAGGTCACATCAGGACTGAATGTTTTCCAGTCCAGGAAAGGCATGGCCAGCTAAGGTTGGCTCTCTCTAGCAATCTCATTCTGACTGTCAATGACTCATCTTCTCTAGAGCATTCTATCACCTTCTTGGCATCTGGGATGAGAGTAGTTAAACAGCCAGGGTCTGACTGCCTTTATCTAAAAGAAAAGCTCAAATGTAGACTATCAGGATTTCAGACTGACAAGGTACACTGAAACTGAGCAAGTGCCATGGTCCAGTGTCGTTTCTTCCCTTTCTCAGTTCTTTCTCTTCCTTTCAAAAAAGGGAAGGTTATATTTTTGGAATGATTTTAGGTTCAAAGTGTTGTCATTCCTCTTGGGCACAGTGCAGTGTGCATTTTTGTG
This sequence comes from Mystacornis crossleyi, assembly GCA_013400655.1. Classification (NCBI taxonomy): domain Eukaryota; kingdom Metazoa; phylum Chordata; class Aves; order Passeriformes; family Timaliidae; genus Mystacornis; species Mystacornis crossleyi. The sequence continues at coordinate 19,761 of VYZQ01003681.1, forward strand.
GGATCTCTGCAGTTCTATGTCTCTTTGTGGAACTGGTGCTTTCCCCTCAGCACGAATCATACTTATATTTGTAGGCTGTCAAAAAGGATGCTTGGACAGAGGTGTTTTTGAAAGAATTCAGACATGCTGAAAGTTGTAACTGGTTACACTAAAAGTCATTATTTAATACTGTCACCATGTCTCCAGTTGGCTGCCAGACCACCATCTGGAGGATCCTGTTCTCTGCCACCTCTGGAATTAATTTACCCATTTTATAGAACTGGAAACAAAAAGATACACTTTGTCAGTTCTTCCTCATCCAAAAAAATTCACCCATCTTTCAGGCAAAGATTATATTGCTGTCTCATTAGTTTGCTTATTTTGTGGTTTTGTGCCATAAATAATTATGACCCAAATTCTGGCTCTCATACCTTGCAAAAATCCTCCTGTGAAAATAGCCTCACTGGGAAATGCCTTATAGAATGGTCCCATACACTCACTTTAGTCCAATCTCCAGCCTTTGCCTTGTAAAGGCAAAGTAAAAGTAAAGGAAAAGTAAAGTACTTGTAAAAACAGTACTTTCAACTAAACAATATACTGTTGATTAAAATAATAGTACAAACTGTCACCCTAACGAAGGGTGACTCTAGGAGCTAAACACATAAAATATTACAAGCCTACTGTAAAAATTATCACCTGAAAATCTTTATTAAGAAATGATCCAATTTCCTGGAAAACACACAGACACAGGATTCATGCCTTGTATTCCACTGTACTGTTGTTCTGGTACCATTACTATCCACCTAGACCTACAGTGAACCCCTGGGCTGTGCTAAGAGGAAAGATGCTGTTAGCAAAGTCGATATCCCCTGCAGAGAATGATGCACATTTCCCTTGGATGACCACATGGAACAAGTGCTGGAACAAAAACGTGGAACAAAAGAGCATAAATCCCAGAAAAGGAGGCAGATGCTTTCCTTTACTGCAATGATGACATTGCTTTTAGAGTCTTTATTCAAGAGACTTCTCAGTTGCCTAAACAATCTCATTATGCAACTTTTTTCTTTCATCCTCATTTGTATCTACCTCTTTGAGTTCATCCAGACATGAGGTCAGAGAGGAAAAAATTAATGAGGCAGCACTTGCCATCTGAGAAGCACCTAACCAAAACCGCTCAAGTCAGAACTTCAGGAGTGGGCTGTGGTCCTGTGCAGTGCCTTTGCTGACCAGTATCAAAAGGGCATTTCTTTTGACAATGAGAAGGGAGTATAATACATTCCTACACACATGAAAAAAAATGTATTTGCAAGAAGATCCAGTTCCTTTATGGAAAGAATTACAAGAAGGAAGTTTCAATCCCTGTCTGAATATAACATTTTATAGCACTGCTTTTGGTCATTCATGATGCAAGGAATCTGCTTTGAGGAGCTGCAACTCCTTTTCATAGTCTTGGATAAAACCAGGCAGAGAAGAAGCAAATTGCCCTTGCCTTTGTCATCTTCTTATTACTGCTTGAAACACCAGCAACTAGAGTTCTGATTTCCAAGAAAAACAAAATTATCTGTAAAAAAGCCCATCATCAGAAAAATATCATGCTTGACAAGTGATCAGCATTTAGGACTCGACAAACAAAGTCCACTCAGGCAAGTAAAACAAGACTAGAACCTGGGTCTGTCTTGTGTCCTGAGGCCAATTTTTAAACTGTTGTTGCTGTGATACTTACCAGGCTTCTGGTCAGACCAGCAGTACTCTGTCATACAATTCCTGGCCACAGGCTATGGGTCAGTTTGGCCAGGCACCTCCTCAAGAGGCCAGCTGAGAGCAGCCCTGCAGAGAAGGACTTGGGGGTATTGCTGGATGGAGAACTGAATATAAGCCAACAGTGTGGGCTCCTAGCCCAGAAGGCCAACTGTGCCCTGGGCTGCATCCAAAGCAGTATGGGCAGCAGGACAAGGGAGGGGATTCTGTCCCTCACGAGACCCCACCTGGATCCAACATCCAGCTCTGGGGCCTCCAACACAAGAAGGATGTGGACCTGTTGGAGTGGGTCTAGAGGAGGCTGTGAAGATCATCAAAGGGCTGGAGGATCTCTCCTACTGAAGACAGGCTGAAAGAGCTGGAGTTGTTTAGCCTGGAGAAGAGAAGGCTCCAGTGAGACCTTGGAGCCAATACAAAATTAAGAACCCTGGGTCCTGGGTTTAGAAATCCCATGTTAGGGAGATGCATCACAAACCCAACAGGACCTGTGGCCTGCCTCACCACCATCCTAGGCTACAGACAATTTCCAACATTGGGTAGGAGTCTCGCTGGGTTTCTGCCAACATAAACATAGACACCATGCTCTGCGGCACAGAGCCTGGTGTGGATTCAAGCGAGTGCTGTGTCAATAAAAGTGCCCCTTGAAGCACAGAGATATCAGGAAATCCCAGAACTGTACATTTTTGGAAACTGAAGGATATATTAAGGATTGCTGTTCTTAGTCATATGCCAGGGCATCTGCTATGAGCTACTGTCAGAGACAGGATAAGGGACAAGATCAAGTGAAGATCAATTACAAAGTTCTTGGGAAAAAATAACCTTGAAAGTTCATAGTCAACTTTCATTATATTCTTTACAGAAGGACAAAACTCCAAACAACTATTTTGCACATCCTATCTCATTACTTTCAAGCATTAAGACCAGCACTAATGGCTGCTATGGCCTTTCTAGTGTGTTTATAGGAAAGGACATCATCCTTTTTGCAGATGGCCTGAGAAAGGACTGCAGCTGGAGCTAGAAGACTTCTCAGGAGCAGGGCAAAAACAGGAGATGCAACCGTACTAGTGCTGACTCCCAGATAGAGCCTTGAGCTACCCTCTGGCACACAACAAGGAACACAGCCTCACCCTGTGCCTTCCGCACAAACAGAGCTTCTCCAGCTGCATCTTTCTGAAACTGCTGGGGTAAATCTGGCGTAGGTGGAAAAGCCCAGACAGAAAGCCTAGAGCAGAGGGCTTTGTGACATCTGTAACTGCATTACCCCAAAGGATTTGAACTCAAGGTAATAAAAGCCACAGTCATCCCTAGCAGCACATCTGGAGCTCAGTCATTCCTCAGCAGCAGAAAATCAAGCTAATGAAACCTAGATATTGTTCCTTGACTTAAAATATCATCCAGTGTCTTAAAGCAGATTACAAATGCTGGCTGATGATCTTGTCCCGCATAAAGCCAGGACAATGGACAGCTGGGGTGGCTCTTGCCATTACCATCACTTCTCCCTCATGAATGGTGTCAGAGTTCCTTTGGCCATGGTAACTGGGGTAGATGGGCAAGGAGAATATCCACCTTGTATTCCCTTGAGGGAATTGGGCTGGAGCTGGCGTACATGACCAGCCCTGCCAGGGCACTAGTGATGGTGTGCAGGCCTCCTAACAGACACAGAGATGCTGGGGAGTGACTTTGGGTGTTAGCAGTATATGCAAGGGCTTTGTTGAAGCCCATCAGTGCCTAGAAACTGGTGCCTAGAAACATAAATCTAATCTTTCAGGAACAATTAGCAAAGTTAACCAGAGCATGTGAAGAAATAATGTGGGGGCATCTGTGCTGGTGATTTTGTTTCTGAAAGGTGCTGGTGAATTTGTGATCCATGACCCTGAAGAACTGGTGAAACAGAGGTGGCTTCTTTTCAAAAAGGTTCTGACTGTTGGAGAGCACACGAGACCTGACTTGGTATGTTTGTGGGTAAAACTACTGGGAAGGCATAATTAGACAAAGAGAAATCAGGTGTGAAACATATACAAGGGAAAATAAACTCAGCAGAGGTACTTTCTTTTCCCATCTGATCTCCTGATGCCTTCTGTGCTCTGCCTCATGGTGCAGGCTGACGGAAAGCTTGTTCCCCTGGTCACTGTTAATAAGCACTGATGGGAAAGGAAAGGGGAGTGAAGTTATGACAGGTTAATGAGGCTTCTGCGACACGGTTTGCTGGCGTGGGGAACTGCATCTTGTAGGGTCTCAGGCTGCATGTTCCACTTCTGCCAGCCAGCGACTGAGGCTAGAGCTCAAAGTGGAGGCTGGAGCTCTGGTACCATCCATCAACACGTCTGCCCCCTCGGAGCCACCAAGCTCTATTGTAGCTGCATGATGAAAGCTACAGAAGGATTAATTCGATCAGATATTCAAGCCCCAGAAATTCTGGGGTTTATTCCAGTTATGATCCTTGGACACTTTAGGTGAACACTTATTTCAGACTAAAGAAATGTACCAGGTTAAGCGTAAGAGTGACTTGTCCTTTGCCACAGTAACCGCGGAGAGGGAAAACTGCAGCAGCGCATTTTCCCGTGTGAAGCATATTGCTGCTCACTGTGAGAAAACAGCAATTTGTCAGGCTGCTTCATTCAGACACAGGTAGGCTCAATGGGCCAAATTTCGCATGTAGTTGCTTCCCAAGAGGAGAAAAAGGCATAGCTTAGAGCTGTTGTTAAAGAGCTTAGTTGTTGCTTTCTCCAGTCACCTAGAAACAGAGACGAGACAAGAGTAAGGGAATAAAGGTAGGTATTTATTTGAAGGGCCTTCAAGGTACACCCTGGGGAGCCGGAGGCTGCTTCCATAAAATGGACCCCAAGATGGACGACAGGTCACAAGTTCTTTACACTGTTATAGGTTTGGTCCATTTGCATATCAGCATAAATTCACCAATTAAAACTTTAGCCCTCTTCCATTTCTCCACCTCTCTCCTGGTCCTAGTTTCCACCTTTAGGCCTCGGACAGCCCGAGTGTCCTTGAACAGCAAGCTCAGAGAAGCTTTGTTGTGTCTATCTAGTCTAAGAGAGCAGCAAACAAGCTGTAAGAAACTTCAGAGTTACACACCAGGCAATACAGGATTTGAAAAGTACAGAAGTTAATACCTAAGGCATCA
>VYZQ01003684.1:26742-42207 GCA_013400655.1 Mystacornis crossleyi
TGAAAATTCTTCTAAACTAAAAGCAGGAATGAAGACAGCTTTTGGTTTTGTTATATTCTAGGATATCTTTCCAACCACTCTTTTTGCTTCATGCCTGCTGCCCGTGGAAGTTCCTTGTGAATTCACCTTTTAAAAAAGATGCTCCCTATGATTTTAAAGTGTCTCATCTACATGTTACCATGTAAAGATTCCAGGAAGTTTTAGCTATCTGAATTCTTGTCCTGTGATGGGTTTTCAAGTAGCATTCCTTCCTTTTGTGTCCCAGCAACCAAGGCCCTGTGTGATGCAGTGAAAGCCATGTCAGCAGAACTTCAGCCGAATCTAAAGCTGGAGGGGGGCATTGGCAGTAATTTGGGGGATGTATCTGACCTGTCCATCTTGTCAATACTATGCTTTGGATGTCTGTGTTATCTTACAGTTGATCTAATGATAAAAGCCCATCCCCACTTTCATTTTCTTCCTGAAACATTAAATTCACTGGCTTTTATCCAAACGGAAGGTATGTCCTGAGAAGTCCTGGGATCATCATGCTCTTGGGAGCTCAGTAAGTACAGTAATTACTTCAAAGTATGTCTTCAAAAGCTATACTAATTTTTCATTTTTAATACCCCTATTGGTCCTTTTTAAAGGCTGTTAGGCTATTCCCATATAAAGAAAATATTTCCTAGGCATCTCAATGCATATATAAATGCTTGTTTATATGATGAAACAGTCATTTCTAATGTATGTGTCACCCTTAATTAGTACTCAGATTCAGGATCATGCCATGATTTGTTCTATACAGCTGTTCTAGAATTTCATGTATGTGGTAGTTTCAGACCACAAATGTGGCCAACCTTACAAATGAGGTCAACTAAGAAACACTTAAAAATACTAAAATTTCAAAAGCTAGCCAAACAGACCCTGTTTGGACCCTTTATGATTATGAAATAAATTCTTCCACAGGGAAAATAACTAATATGCAGTATATGAAACTGAGCTCCATTGCCCCGTTGCCCTCAGAGCCAACACTTCTGCTGAGGAGGATATCCCTTACTTATAAATAGGAATAGTAATGAATACACAGGATAATTGTATTCTTGTCACTGCCATAGTGAAGAAACGCTCCCATCTGTTGGAGATATTTTCCTTTATCCTGCGGAGAGGCAGAATGCAGGTGTGAAATTGCCTGTTGTGGCACATACACGCGTGATCCTTGTTCACTGTTTCACACTAGGGAAGGCTGGTAACTTGTTCTTCTGAGGTTGCTTTGAAATTCATCATGACTGGGATAATCTATACAGTACTTCAGTGTCAGGCACATCAGCCTTAATGGTGCCTGAAACTTCAGTGGAAAATAATCCTAAATTCTCCCTTTGTAACTAGTGAATATGGTTAATATGCTCCTTGCTGGACATATTGAATGGAATACAGTACACACCAAATTGGAGTGATGAAAAGAGAAGTGGTGGATGCTTCCAAATGCTTGACTATAGGCCAAATCAGGTTTTGCAAAAATTTTAGCTATGAAATCTGTTTTGTAGATCCTTCTGTCACTCTGTAAAACTCACTTCATTTGCTAAGAGTGATGCCACAGTGACTCAATAAAATGCCTCGGGCTCCTTGAACAGACCACTAAGACTTTGCCACACTGTCTTCCATGACTCAGACTTACACCCTAACTATCTCACAGGAGTATGAATCAGTCTAAATTCCTAAACGTTAGTGCTCAGTAGTAGTAAGGAGATCAGGATCTGAAGGTTGTAAGGTTATTTCTGACCTCCAGTCCCACCACTCCAGGGTTCTGCTTGCCTTTGGGCGGCCAAGGCCTTAGAGTAGGACTTAGACTAGTTCTAGTTCTTACACTCCTTAGGAGTTCATGTTAACTTCACTGGGACCAAGATCAGCTTCAGCACTGCAAACAGTACAGCATTATGCAACTACTGTAAGGTACTTGTGTAAGTGAAACGAGATCAGGATGGGCTGCGATCTCCTCTCCTCAGGGAGTTATGTACAGCACCTTTTACTGGAATAGGAGACAGATTCAACCTGATTGAATCATTAAATGGAATTATAAGATAATGAACATTAGCCACTTAGTTCATTTCATAAATTCCAATAATTAAAACTGCATGGGCAATAATAATGGCTATTCCAGATATCTAAGTAAGAAAAATGCACCTTTAATGTATTGTGGCACAGGCATAGTGAAAACACTGAGTTAATGGAGGATCTATGTAATAAGAGTTACCATACAGAACCTGCAGTTGGAAATATATAAACACACTTCCCAACAGAATTTCACTGTGTCGCAACTGATTAAGAAAATTGGCAATAACTGACAAGATAGGCACAAAATGGATTTTCATGTTGCTGGGATGAAGTATGGCTCCCAGCAATTAATGGTTTTTGTCATATTAAGCAGATAAATAATGCTATCTGACATTACAGTATTTCACATTACACTAAAATTTTGTAACATTTGCTCATAATACGAGTTGAAATATGTTACCTAGGAAAAAAATGTTATCTCTGGAACAGTCAAACCCCATTAGAAACCTTAGGTTTGAAAAATCACAATGTTAACAGTTATATCCCCTAGCAAAGGTTTGCTTTCCTTAAATAGTGTTAAATTTAAACCCAGAAGCTCTAGTCTCTTTTGGAGTTACTCTTCCATAGTGCATTGAGCTTGAAAGGGAAATTTAGTGCATGGAATGTACTGTGCCATTACTGAATGCTGGTAAGAGAAACACCATGAAGAACTGCAGAAACAGCAGAGCCTTTAAAGTGAAATTACATCAGGGATACTTATGTTCTCTAAAAAAGTGTTTCTACATTCTGCTTTATTAAAAAAGTTCCTAATCTTAATATGACCCCATTACCCATTACTGATAAATAATTTTATTATTTTAAACCTCATTCTAATTGGCATGTATGCCTTTTTGCTAGCTGGATATATGCTACCCAAATACCATTCTTGTGGGAAAAAAGAAAAGCTTTTTTTGGATCTAAATTTTCACTTACTGCTTGCATGAACAACTCATCTGATTTCAGCATTCTTATTCATGTTAAGTATAGTTTTATCCTGGAAAATGTGTTCCAAGCAATAACAGGAATCAAGAACAAACATGAGAACACGATTCTTCCCTTGCGTGCTGCTAATTCTGTTCCAAATTCATTTAGTAATGTGGAAGAAAATGTGATTGCTTGTCAAAGTACAGATGTGTTTTTTTGTTGGGACAGTGCACAGTGCATTCAGAAGTGTCATGTTTAGCTGAGGGCCACAGTGCTTAGTGTCTCACCACCCAACTCCCACTGAATTTCAACAAGAGTGAGCAAACAACCTTCCCCTGGGCTCCAGTGAAAATCCTTGGCTTAGTATCCAGTCTGAGCTGCAGTTTCACTTGCAGGAAACAAGCAGTTTTTTGAGGTCTTTTAAGGTATTGTTTCCTGAAACAGAAGATAATCTGAGTACATAGAGAGTACTGAAAATCTGTTAGTAAAATATGTTAGTTTGATAAAGATTGTCAGGATTATTGAGTACAATAAGCCTTTCCTAATCCAAGCCATAAACAAAATATATAATCATTTACATGTGCCAGGATACAATTTTATTGCTTCTCAGATAACACTGCATTTAGGCTTTTATTTTACTTGAGGGTACTGTAAAAGCAGAACCAGTTCACTTTTATGACATTTGCCCTACTGTATGTTAGTGGAAGAGGAAGGGATTTTTCAGAGACAGTGCTGGCAATGTCATAAGTGCATCCCAAAAGCTTAGTAGTGGTGCCAGCAAGCACATGTAATCTCTGTCAGACTCAGCAATCTAGATTTAATTATCTTCAACTGCAAGATGTAAAATATTACACCATGGTTCTGCTATGACCTTATAAAAATGACACTGCTTACGGAGGTCGCAGTTCTGCATTTCCTCCTGACGATTTTCACAAATGTGTTGAACTGCCGGTGTTTCACATCCTGGGAGCCTCAAAGCTCCCCTCTGGAGGGTTATGGGACCAGTGTGTGAGGCTGTACACCAAACCTTCCAGGAACCTCCCAGAGAACGCTGCTGTGGAGCACTGATCTCCCAAGATTAGTGTACAGAACAAATTCTAGTTACAGCAACTATGGATACTGCACTCCTTTTTGGCTTTTCTTTTTTTTTAACGAGGTGAGGAAGAACAGCTGATGCTGTATGTCCAGCTGCTTTTAGAAATGACCACTCAGTTCTTTGGAACTACTGGCTTTAGAGGCTTGGTTTGGGTTTGCACATCATCTCTCTCTGCTACTCTGTGTTAGCATTATTGCACCTTCACAGTATCAAAAAGCAGTATTGGTTTTATTGTGCTTATCTTAAAACCAGTACATTCACAAACAACCAAACTTATCTAAGTTGGGTATATAAAAATATACATGTAACAACTCACATTATACAGTAAAAAAGAAAGCACCTGTGTGGAAAGCTACCCCACCCCATTTCTGGAAGGACAGCTGTTTTTAAGTTGCTTCAGTAAGATGTACTTATACATATATACACAAACTCCCAGAAGTTCAGCCACAAAAATCTGTCCTCTTATGTGGCAGAAGAGACAGAAGGCCCGGAGGGGTGATATGTCTCATTCTTTCTCCATCACAGAACTGCTGCCATTCACACTGTGTGAACAAGAGTACGGCTCGGGTAAAGTGTGAAAAGAGGGAGATAAATTATACTCCATGTGGCACAACTCCTCCCAGGAAACAGCAAACCCGAGGGCCCACGAATAGTTGTACCTTACCCTGCTGTCAGAAGGAGCAGCTGCCATGCTGGACTCTGCATCCCTGGCTGGCAAGGCCGGGGTTGGGCCCCAGTGCTGTCTTGGCACTGTGGTGGGGTCAGGGACAGGGCCACCTGTGCATCTTGCACTCATGAAGCAGGAGCCAGGGGGCTGCTGGACACTCCTGCAGCACCACTGACCCAAACTGGGACACAGAAACTGTGTGGAGACAAAGCTGGTATCAAACTCTTCTCTGGAGAGGACGCTCAAAGGATGAACACTAAACTCTTATATGCTATTAGAAAAGACAACTAAATAACTTAAGTCTGTTTAAATATTAGGTTTCTAATCCTAAGTGCATTTCACTATGGTAAAACTGGGTATTTGAAGAAAATACTTGGCTATTAAAGATCTTTGCAATTATGTTTTTAGAAGTGCCTTTTCCATGTCAGGCTCTAACCTATTCAGAAAAGTTACCTTCTTATTTTTTCAAAAATAAAACTGTAGTAATTATATACTGTATTTAACCGTGTGAAAAGAGTAAAAAAGCTATTTCTATGTGGTTTCTGAGGTAATAACCTGGCATGTTAAAAATAATATTAATGCAAGTCATTCAGTTGTGAGTGTCCCTTGCCCATCTTCCCTCTAAGAGGGGATGGACACAGTGATTTCAGTACAGTGGAGAGAAGACGTGGCATGCTGGTTGGTGCATCGTATCATAGTTCATCATGGTTTCTTGTGAGATCCTCCCCATAATTAGTAGCTTGACTTCCAACGAACATATTCCAGTTGTCTAGAACTTCCTCTTTTGTCAGTTTTTGATCCTGATAGGAGGAAAACAAAACCCCTGTAAGAATATTTTCAAAGCTAAGTGAAAGACACACCAGCACAGACTTGCAAGAGCCCTGGGAAACAGACAGCTCTTCACAGCAGCAGACTGCAGGTTCAGCAGTCATTTGTAGCTGTCACAGTGAGTGAAATTTGGACCTCAGTGGAAGACAGAAGTCCCACAGGCTTCAGTTGGGTCAAACTGCTAATTGAAAGTTCTTTGTAATGAACTCGCTGCCAAGCAGTAGGTTAACAGTGGATTATCTGGTACACAGTTTTGCCCTGTGGTTTGGTTCATCTTCCTGACAGTAAAAATGAAAATCCTCTGGTGTACTTTGTGGAAGATGGTTGCTTATGTTAGCAATTTACACTTTCTGTGTTAAGAGCATTCTGGCTTTCAGGTTCCAACTTTCCTTGCATTACACTTCTGAAGATCACCATCTGGAATCTACTGTCCCACATCAGAAACGGTGTTTAAGTGAAAGATATGTGCTTGATTATAGAACTGAGAGCCCCATCTAAATGTAGCTTTATTTTCCTCTTGCAGTGTATATTAACATGCAAAAGTCATGGCCACTCCTAAAGGAAAAAGAGTATTTTTGCTGTGTTAAACATCCAGGTTTAAGACGATAGTTTCTTATCTCACCTAATGAAAGCCAGGGAAACTTCCAGAGCTGGTAAACTCTATTTTACTACTTTTACTTTGTGACTCTCACTGAAATTGGCATGGAAACATTAATCCACCAGCAATTCTAGCCTCTGAAGAAAAGTTATTAGGAATAAATTCTTGCAAGCTGGTATTAAAAAAAAAAAACAAACCACCACCTCATATAACTTCTTTAAAAATTATACTGGAACACTACATACCTTGTCTACATCAGATTCGTAGACTAAGTGCCTGGCTTCAGCTAGTGCATGATCATAGTCTTGGGGGAGGATCCAGTGCTGGATCTCATCTTTGTCCATCTTTCCATCCTTGTTGAGATCACGAAAATCTGAAAACTGCTCACGCTCCGTAATCACCCACTCAGGCTCTGGTCCACCCTCCTCATTTGCAAACATATCAGCTGCGGAAGAAATAAGGGTCTTACTTGAGTCATATTTACTTTGCAAATTATGCACAAACTAACGATATTTGCACAACATTCCTCTGAGAAAGACTGAACTTTTCACTCTTTGCACAGTGTCTCTGTACCGAAAAAGAAACGTGGGGTGTAAATAGAGGAGCTGTGTCTACCTTCTCTCAGGCCTGTTTCTTCACTGCTGGTGATTCTGCCCATTCTCACATTACCCTGTATCGTACCTGTGCACTGCTGGTGAGGCTAACAGGAGAGGTGAACGTGTTCAAAGGCCATCATCTGCTGAATTTCAGGCTGAACAAAATCCTCTAAGAATCTTTGGTTAAACAGCAGTCATAAGCTTAGTGCTAGGCTCAGTCACATGGGGAGAAAGGAACTCAGCCATTTTATCTTGTCCCTGCCAGCAAATGTCTTTGTGAGTAAGATCAGACTCCAGCCAGCAGAGAGTGATTAAAGGAAAAAAGGCACAGGGGGAATTTAAGCAAACAAAAATTGCTACATGCAACTTGCATGCTTTTGTACTGCTCTTAGAGAAGTCTGTGTAAGAAACACTCAGCTTACTAGATCAGTTCTCTTTTAACCATGCAGTGCTGTAGCACATTCCAGTAGAAGACACTCTTCCACAAAGACAGACCTGGAGAAGTCAGGAATCATGGTGCATTCTGTGAGGAACCCCAGGCACAGAGCACTTGTCACAGACTGGTACCTGGGGAGGGAGCACCATTTGTGACACAGGACGCAGACGTTACACACATGAGCTGCTCTGCACATCAGTCCTGTGCTGTATTTTGGAAGCATTGGTAGGACCACGCCACAGTGGCAGCTGCTTTTTGCATAAATACAGCAGAGTGGCAGTGATTATTAAACCCAAGTGACTTGTCACTGCTCTTTGCATCGCAGGGCTTTCCAAATGAGGAGTGGTGTGTCCATGTCATTCTTCCTGTCACTGTGGCCAATCCTTTCCTGCTCACCAGGACTGCTTATTCCTCAAGCCTTCCACTTTTCTATTTAGAATTAAAGCCTGCTTTGTGATACTATTGCTCTCCTCTCCAGTGCCTTTTGGGTTTGGTTTTCAAGGATGTGCTAAGGAGAAGTGTACCCACATGGATGGTCTGAGGGCCAGGGGCTGGCTGGCATCTGTGGGAAGCACAAATGCTGAATTCAAAGCCAAGAGTAATACCCTGACCCTGCAGTGTGACTGGGTCACACTCAGCCACTGGGCTGAGGTTGTAAATTTTCACTGCCCACAGTGCCCCTGAAATACTCTGTTACCTGCCCGTGCACAGGGAGAATTTAGTTCTCTCTGCTCAACGCTTTTATAGGTATTTTGTTCTGCTGCTTGTGTAAATCTAAACCAAATTTTTTAAAAGACAAAATGGGAGGAAAGAAGGAAAAAGAGGGTGGAATCATACTATAACCTTCACAAAATCTCCCCAACAAATACTCGATCTAGAGACTGAAATTTCTGGACTTTTTTTGTTCCTTATAAACTACCAAAGAAGAGATTTAGTTTTCTGTTGGTTTCTTAATCCCAGCTTCATCAAAATTTTAAAAAAATTGCATCTGAAAAAGGAAAGTAGGAATATTTTAAGCATAGTTTTCTCAACTCATGAAGAAAACTTCAGACAACACATTCACTTTCTTTTTTCATTTTTTAAAGTGCAAATTATATTGTTTATTTGAAGCAACTGACATGTCCTGTCAATTTGATTTTTATAATCCTTGCCAATGTGGGGTGATCGTGACTAGAACATTCTATGTTCCTATCTATAGAAGACAAGAAAAACCAGCATTCACATGGTAACAAATGTTGACAATTACCTTATAATTATATGTAGGTAATGTCACTGAATGAACTGAAATTACTGTGGAAATTATGCTGCTCTGTTATTTCAGTCATAGATGAATAGCATTCACTTTCTGGGCTAAATATAATTTACAAGGAACAGAACCCCCCTGCCATTAATTAGTGTGTGTATATTGTTCCTGATTCTATGCAAAGTGATCTTTATAGCACCACTAGAAACAGAAAGATTCATCCAACTTTGCACTAATGCTTTCTTAGTGCTACTTTCTGGATTTAAAACTCATCCAAAATGTAATGGTACCACCACTACAGCAGTACGGGCTTTACTTACTAATTAAACTAGGAAAAAACCTAGTAGAAGAAGGTGAATTTTCTCTTTTTGCAGTGTTTGCTACCCGGGTGTTTTGGGTATTTGATAACCATCCAGCCTTGGGAAAAGACTAATTCATTTTCTGATCCTCCTGCATTTCTAAACAATGCCTTCTAACAGCAGTTAACATGGTGTAATACACAGAGAATATCCCTGCCATGAAAAATATTATTCCAAATTCTCTTCTTTTGTTCTCGTGTAACTCTTACCTGAGTTAAGTGAGAACAAGAGGAGAATTTTGTGCTGTGAAGTGTGAGAACTTTTCCTGGTCATGTTGCTATCTACCTAAAACGAAATGAAACTTTCTGGATTGGATGGCTGGTGTAGAATAGTTGAAGTGGAACACAGAACTGTTCATCTCTGGGTTGTTAATGCTGCTGCAAATTTGAGAGAAGATGGAAAAATGGACTGGAGATTATATAAGAAATAAGTAACAGCACTTACCAATGTACTCATCTTGATCCACAAAACCATCCTCATTTTTGTCTATGTCTTCTAAGGTTTCCTGGAAAACAATTTTGCATGAAAGTAATCAAGAAAAAACTGACAGCTCTGACTACCTACCTTAGATCATTTAATGTTCTGAGGCCTTGGCCTGCCCCTGTACACAAGTGAATGTAGTCTCACTAAGCCCAGGGTGACTGTTGTTTATACAATGAATATACAAATATCCTTTCATCTTGAAAAAATTCTCTGTATGAATGAACTGCTTAAGTTAGGGGCAGATACAAGCTTGCATGAAATACTCAGCTGCTGCTGTCAGCACACCCTCCTTTTATTTTGGTTTAAGTCTGTGCCTCAACACTGTTTCTTGATTCAATTTAGGAGCTGTCTAAGTGCACTTAACAAGTCTTTCTTATAGTGAGAGTTCTAAATCAAGTGAGTATCATGAAAGGCATCCCTTTCTGTTCCACATTTAGCAATTATGTGTGTGTCTCTTTCTAAACCCTGCCTGGAAAGGTTAGAGAAGACTTCAAAGTCCATCCATAAAAGTAGAAACAATGGCATTGATTTTACTTCACTTACTAAAACAACAATGTTTTTCATGTGCTCAAACTCCTCTGGGTGAAGGAAAGCAGTGAATTCTTCACGAGTGGCAGCCAAGTCTCCATCCAGATCTGCAGTTTTGAATCGTCTTTCATCTCTGGGCAGCATTTTCTTAAAACTGTGCTGATCATTTGCATCTTGGAATTCTTCTGGATTTTCTGCAAATGAATCAAGATTATCTCAGAAGTGTTTTCCTTTAAAACATACTAGCAAAACAAAGCTGTTTGAGCCTAGAAATAAAAAAAGTTAATTGTCAGAATAGCTGTTATTCTAAATGGAACTTCTCTTCCCTGTGAATTTTAAATTCAGGGGTCAAGTACCTTGTTTGATTTTCAAAGGTGACAGTAGTAAAGGTAAATTTCTGAGCAAGCCTTCTGTTGCAATCCCGATTAATGAATTTTGCAGTATTGTTTATTATCCCTCACAGATTTTTTTATCTGCCTTTACAAGCACCGCTTTGGCAGTACTTGGGGTAGACTTCATTCACAGAAGTTTTCTTCGTCTTTAGGAATCAGAATGATCCACACAACTTTTCAGTTTCAAGAAGAGCAAACCAAGGAAACGTGGTTTCAGAAGGTGGCAGACTGACTGAAATTATCTCAGTGCTACGCCTCTGCTACAGAGAACCTAACAATTATTTTCAGTTTAAAACAATGACATTTTTTCAGGGTGTTCAGAGGCATAAAAGGAATGGTATTTGATATAATTTTTAAAATAGGATCATTAAACTGACTTTAAAAATGAAAAATACTCATAACAATTTCACAATTCCTGTGTTGGGAGACAAACACAGGTGATAAAGACTATGCCAGGAATTAGAGATGGGAATTTTAAGTATTCATTAACACAAGCCCAGAATGCTGCTCTCCAAATCTTGGGGCTTAGAGACAGCAAAGACGAAGGGCTGAGAAGGGTTCCAGGGATAATGCTGCAGGGACTGTGTGTCAAATATTCCCTTCCACAAATGTAACAAGCTCTGTTTTAATCTAAGTTTGACTTTGGAATTATTACTGCTACAGGAAGCTTGCTCTAGAAACTGCCTCTGTGGTAGGTAAATATTGTCTTCTCATTTCCAGTAAGTATAAATGGTCAATTAACACTGATTTGTTGCTCTGTCAGTATTGCCCTTTAGCTTAAGTGATCTCTCCTCCTCCTCTTCCTTCATTAACTTATAAAAGCAAAGGGAACGTGGAGGGGGGTGGGGGGAATTCAGGTATATTTTTTAATAAATGTTTCTTTTGCCTGATTTGTTAAGGATTTTCATTTGCAGTTGATCACAGTCTGAAGCATGTTATTCTGCAACAATGATTTTAATCAATAACTTTGCTATAGCTGAGACACACTAAATTTTTAACATCTAGACTTCAGATTTTAGAGACTAAATTCACAAATACAGTTAATTAGTCAATATATTATTTTTTAATTAAAGTACCTTTTTAACGTTAAAAAATATTATATTTCTAACTGGAGCAGACATTAATTCAGCTGTGTCAGTATATTTAATGATACCTGTACAACATCTTCTGTGTGCTGATGACTCACATGCAAAGGGTTGCAATAAATAACTAAAAACTGCTTTTGACCTCTGAGCATTTATAAAATTTAATGTGAGCTTCAAGAGCCCTAAATGTGACACCAAACTCCTGTTGACTGTAAGGGAAGAAATTGTGTTTTATAATCTCAAAAATCCTTGATCACATAACCTGAAGATGTTCTCTTACCTAGATAATAACCATATGTGGCTTGTTTGTATTCTTCCCAGGCAATTTTATCATCCTTGTTTAGATCATAGTCTTTCCAAACTTTAGCCACATTTTCATAGATGTAGCGTTTCTGTACTCGTTTAATCCAGGTTTTTAATTCCTCTGTTGTGATATAGCCATCTTTGTTGTCATCTATTCTATCCACAATCTTCCTGTAAAAAGAGATCAGCATCTTTAAGAGCGGGCAGAAAACCAAACTGCATGGCAGGCCAATTTTAATCACCTTTATCTGGCCCTGATTTTCCACAAAACCAGAGCACGCCAAACTCATAAAGCTGTCCTACTGGTTAAGACTTTCCTGCATTTTACACATCATCTTAAGGAATATGTCTCTATTCGTTATTCAACATTGCTACAAATAATTCAAGGGGAACCCACGCAACCAAAATTAGTGAACAGACAATACCTGGCTTTCTTAGGTCGTGTCTCCTATCTTAAGGGGACCTGTTCTTCACTGCCTATAGGGCGTGGCCATGCTGGCTCAGAGCAAGAGACACCAATTTCACTTCAGGACAAAGCCTGTACTCAAACTTGCTGGAGGCAACCAGGGCAAAAATCCAGGACTTGGTGGACACCGCAGTTTCTCCTTCGGCTTTCCAGCAGACTGACACCAGGGTGAAGTGAGTTATATGACTGTGTAATGCTGGGCAAGTACACCAGGTACAGTCTCCCCTTCCAAGCCTGTCCCTCCCACTTGTTTCTTTTCTTTCATTCCCAATGGAAACCAGTACTGCTGGTGTTGCCAAGAATGCCTGTTACTCACTAAAGCAATATCAAGTCTGCAGCAGGTCTCCAGCCATTGCTGGCAGCTGGGCCATAAACCTCTGTCCGGTGAAAAGCTGCCAGCCTCAAGCCCTGTAGAAATCAGCAGGAGTGACAGGGAACCTCAGTCTTTGAAACATTCTGCACACAGGGAACCTCCATCTTAGAAACATTCTGCACACAGCTGCAGTTAAAAAAAAGGACAACAGGCTCTCTACCATTTATGTTCTCTGCCATAGATAAACTCCACCATTTTGGGGCTGAGCTTGTAAAAGTGGCTTCTGACCCTGCTCTTGGAATTGGGGCACCTCAGTTCTCTGGCACATCCAGATCGGCTTTGGGCACATCAGCACCCTTCACCCTGCTCATGAGGTGCAGGGGCAGCCTGTCTGCAGGTGCCCTGCGCCTCATCCCGTGGCCGGCTCACACCATGCCTATGGAATACTGATGTGCCATTGGAATGAAGGGGTAAGGGCAGGAGCTGACTTGTCTAAATCCTGACTTGACATTCAACAGGTGGGCTCCCTAAACCTTCAGGCAGCCACAGGACACAGGCAAAAGATCTGCACTTTAAAACATTCTTTTCAATTCCACATCTTGGTTCTCCACTAAGAAACCACACCTAGCCAACTGGAACTGCTCAAGTAGTGAAGCAGTGTCTCTTCCCAAGCCTTTGTTACAGAAGTGGTTGCTGAAAAAACAGCAGCAGCTTCTGCTGAACTTCCAGCAATCTTGTGTGAGTCTGATAGCATCAGATTGAATTTAAAAACACGCTGCTTCTGAGCTATGGGGCAAAAAAGGGGCTGCTGAATTTTCTTTCTGAATTAGTAAAGCATGAATTAATTGACTAGAAAACCTTTTCTCTTTTGTATCGATCAGTTGCCAAAGGTCCCTTTCCCTGCATGATGGACTCTATTTGCCACCAGATTTTCCCCACGATGAATTTGAGTTAATTTATCTGGTCTTTCTTTCTACTGTTGAATGTACTAAATGATTACGCTAGTAGCTCTTGGCAATGTATAACATGAAAGAAGCCAGGACTGTGTACCAAAAAATGTTTCATGCCTCCTCCTCTTCACCTGTTTTTGTAGGTCCATTGCATCCATGTGCACTATTCCACCCCTTCTCAGCTGAAGATCGGGACAATGAAACAATCTTGCCAACAGGCTCCCAAAGGCACAGGTAAAAAGCTGCTCTATGGATTGTGGACCTCACTTTTTACCGTTATTATTGGGATGACCAATGTGCTGCCACACTTCCTGCAAAGTAAGGCAGCAAAGTAAGGCAGCAAAGCAAAGTAAAATGGCTTATAAATACAGCAGCATGCACTCTGGTTAGAGCAGCAGACTGTATGTTTCTGTTTTCTCCCAGAAATTATTTTAAAGTAACTTTTAATTAAATCTGCCTTTTTCCTAAAAGCCAATCACTTGCTGAGAAGTGACTCTATTTGTAACCCACTACAGAAGTTGCCCATAACAACACTGGGGGGAAGTGGTTCAGTATATCTGATTATTAAACCACAAAATGTTTTTTAAATCCTCTCTTTACCTCCCAGTATGCTATCCAAAATTACAAGGTTGGGAAATGCTGAAAGGTATGAAACTTTCCTAAAGGCCCCCCAGGAACCACATCTCTGATGTTCTGATGCACAGTGCTCACCCCAAAATGTGTCCTCAGAGGGCCACCTCAGTCACCTCCGTTTAACAGGTTACTGACCGTGGCTGTACTTTAACGTGCCTGTGTCACCTCTGCAAATGGCAATCAGTGAGATCACTGGAAGTTAAACTTCTTCCCTTGCTGAGGTAACATTTCTAAAAACTGTTTAAAACCAGTTCTATTGTTAAATCATATCCCCAACTGCATTATCTGTACTAGTAAGTGCAATATTAACAGGGCATGTCCATTTTGGTGATACAACTCGTGAGAATCTGGGTCACAGATCATGAATGCTGAGAACATGGTTTCTTTTGCTCCTTCTTGAAACAATGAGGATGAAGTCGGTCACTTCATCTGTTTACCTACTGAGACACATAAATAGTAGTGATACCCTTCAGAGGGATAAAGAAGTTACTCGGTGAGATTACAGTGCTACTGCTTATGATGGGACTAGATAGAAAATTAGCAAGTGCCACTCCCAACAGAAGGGAAGGCAAGGGGAATCTTATCAAGAATGTGCAGATATTTTAATCTTCTTCATGGTAACTATATTAAAGGATCTTTCTTTAACTCCTATTAAATTTAGCTCTTCTTAGTTATCTGGCTTCCTGTAGGTGTAAAGGAGACAGAAGCAGAAAAGTAAGGCATGGTCTCTGTTCTTGGTATAACGAGCAGCATGGAAGTAGGAGCAACTGAAACATCGTGAGCAAACAAGTCACAAGTGGAAAAGCTGTGCGAAGATCCTTGAAGAGGACTTGTAAACGTAGCTGTAAAGAAGGAATTAAAGGCTTAAACTCGATTAACACTGACATGGTGCGGGCAAGTGTCCCAGAGGCAGGGAGCTGCAGCAGCAAAGCCCTCCGGCAGCAGGTCCGACACCGGGCACAGCACACGTACAGCAGCTCCCTCCGCGTGGCTAATTGCTGTAGGGCCAGAAAAGGCAGGAGAGAAAAACACCAAAGCCATGAATGGTTGGCTGCTCCTTTGCAAAACCAACAAAGTTTTGCAGGGTGTGAGAGAAGTCGAAACCCAGAGGTTCGACCTGGAGGCCACTCGGGAGTACAGGGCACCGCTCTGGGGTACAGGGTCCCGCTGCACGAGCCCCTCAGGGTGCGAAGGGTCCCGCACCCCCATGGGACACCGAGGCAGCCCCAGGCCGCCTCCTCCGCCCCGGGCCCACGCCGGGCCCTCCCCCTGCCACGTCTCCCGCCCGGGCCGGGCGCTCACCCCAGGCGCTCGCGGCTCTCCTCCGGGCTGAGCTGGTCGAAGCTCCGCGCCTCCTCCTTCCCCAGGAAGGCCTCGTGGTCGTACTGGAAGCCGGGCCGGTCCTCGTGCTGCGCGGCTCCGGGCCGGGCCCGCTCCTGCCGCACCGTGGGCTTGCCCAGCGCGCCCGCCGCCAGCAGCAGCGCGAGCAGCGCCC